>JAOYMZ010021439.1:0-18264 GCA_025802335.1 Pinguicula primuliflora
TAAATAAAATAAAAATAATAATAAAAAATAATAAAAAGCTCGTGAGCTCGTTCGAGAGCCTGTTCGCAAACGTGTTCATGAGCTCGGCTCGTGAACTCGGTTCGTGAACTCGGTTCGTGAGCTTGTTTGCGAACAGGCTCGAACCAAGCTCGAACACAGAGCTCGGCTAGGCTCGTTAAGCTCGCGAGCCGAGCTTGAGCTCGGCTCGTTTACAGCTCTAGCCAGCAGGAATGATTCAACAGAGAATTCAAGGTATGCTTTTCAGCACAATCAATTGAAGCCACCTTCACGCACAGAGTTGATACAATAACATTGTCGTAATAGAGGAAATGGAGTTCACACTATAAATATTGTGATGTCTCAGGAAGCAGTGGGCCGCATGCTACAGACAGTTTTAACAAAATCAAGCATCTGGTTGAACACATGAGGATATCTTATCGTTCAAAGCATGAACCAAAATGTGGAGTTTGTCAGAAACATTGTCGTTCATTTGAATTTCTGAGGGAGCATTTAATTGGTAATTCTCAATCTCCACTTAACAACAATCTCCCCTCTGAGGGATCAGCAAGCAAATGCAAGCTGAATTGGTAAGCAGAAAGGTGATCTAAACATTTACTAATGCATGTGCTAACATTCAATGCTAGGGGAATTGGAGGGAGGAACAAACAGAAGGAGGTAAGAGAAGCGGTTAGTAGGAACACCATAGATCTTTCATGTGTTCAAGAAACTAAGAAAAGCATGATAACACCGGATTGGTGCAGAGCTATATTGAGAAGAGATGATGTTGGTTTTGTATATCAATCAGCTCGAGGTAGATCAGCAGGACTGCTTATAGCTTGGAAGAAGTAAACATTTGAAATGGAAACTACATGGCAGGAAGATGGAGTTATAGGAATGACAAGGAATTGAGGTTCTGAAGGTTTAACATTGAACACAATGAACATTTATTCAACTGGCAACAGCAATAAGAAAAGGCTACTATCCAAGGCAGCTTGGTCTGGGGACAATTAGGTGAACTCCGGTCTCGAGTTCAAGCCCCAGCAAAAGCATTTGGTTAGGCCTAATACGTAGGAGCCTTTGGGCTGGGTGCAGGCCCCCTAGATTAGTCGGGAGTGTAAAAAGCTCTTGAATACTAGGGAGGAGCAGGAGTATTTCTCCCGACTTACGTGAATGTGGGGATTTTAATGCGGTGAGAACCTCAGAGAAAAACCAAGGTGTATTTACGTTTTGCGATAGAAGTAAAGGATTTCAACTACTTAATTGAGCAAACAGAGCTCATAGATCTACCTCTGCAAATTATGAAATTCACATGGTATCTTCCTGGAGGAATGAGTGCAAGTTAGATTGAATGATTTCTTATCTCCGGGGCATGGCTACAGCAATGGCCTCAGGTTGTGCAGCCTCCTTTGGACAGGAAATATTCTGACCATTCTCCATTGACTTTACTCGATGATAGCACAAACTAGGCCAAAAGCCATTTAAAGTGATAAATGCATGGTTTATGCATTCAGATTTCGAAAGATTTGTTGCTGAAGCATGGCAAAGTATGAATATACAAGGAACACCGGGTTTTGTGGTTTTTGAGAAGATGCAGGAGTTAAAGAGAAAGCTGAAAACTTGGAACAAAGATGTATTTGGAGACTTAACAAGCAGGAGGACAAGGGCTTAATTAGGGAGCTGGATCTGAAGATAGATGATGGATCTATTACTGAACAAGAAAGAATGGAGCGGAAGAATGCTGGAATTGGACAAGATGATGGAATCACTGAATTTTCAAAAGGCCCACAACTCATGGCTTAAAATGGGATATGCCAACACCAAGTTTTTTCACTCAACAGTAAGAGGGAATAGAGCTAAGAACAAGGAATGGTCATACATGGAGAATGTAAGACAGAGCCTACTATGGTCAAGCAACATATTAATGAGCAGTTTGAGGCACACTTAGCAGAAAAAACAGAGATTGGGCTGGTGGTACAACGGGATCTGGACAGAAAGCTAACTGACCAAGAGAACCATCTACTGGTTGTGAATTTTAGTGAGAGGAGATTTGGGGTGCAGTAACTAGTTGTGGGACTTAAAAAAGTCTGGGCCTGATGGATTTAATTCCAGATTCTGGAATTTAATGAAGGAGGACATCATTAATTTCTACATGGATTTTTGGCACTCTGCTAAGCTTATGAAAAGACTCGGCTCAACATTTATAGCCTTAGCACCGAAAGTGAAAGCCCCTCAAGGAATATCAGACTTATTTCTATGGCTAATAGTATATACAAGATTTTGTCTAAAGTCTTGACTAGTAGGCTGGCTAAAGTATTGCCAAGAATTATATCGCAAAATCAGACTGGATTCATAGCAAATAGGTAATATTCTGGACAGCATAGTGGTAGCAAACGAGATCATACATGAAGCGAAGGTCAAGAAGAAGAAATGTTCTTTATTAAGGTTGGATTTTAGGCTTTTAGCAAGGCATTTGACTCAATTAATTGGACATACTTCAATCATGGAGGCTATGGGATTTTGCTCAAAATGGATAACATGGATCAGAGAGTGTTTGCAAACTATGGGAGCCATGTGGGAATTTTAAAATGGGAAAAGAATTAGACAGGGTGACTCATTGTCCCATTTACTATTCTCTATAGCAGCAGGACTAAGTATATTATTGGAGAAGGCAAAGGCTCAAGGACATTTGAATAGTTATAAGATAGGAGGACAAGATCTAGCAGTATCACATAAGCAATTTGCTAATGATACGTTATTATATGGTGATGGAATGATTGAAAATATGCTAGAAAATAAGAGAATTTTAAGAGTTTTTGAGCTATGCTCAAGTTTGCAAGTAAACTTTCAAAAGAGCAAGTTGTATATATTAAGGATGATAGAGGAGGAGTCAAAGGAACAAGCTAAGATTCTTAATTGCAAACTGGATACTATGCCATTCAAATATCTAGGTATGGAAGTGGGAACCTACCCTAAGAGGATAGGGGCCTGGAAACCAGTTCTAGAAAATGGAAATCATAAGTAGCATATTACAAAGTTGGGACAAACGTCATAACACTTGGAGGAAGACTTGTATTAATTAAAGCAGTATTGTCTACTACACCTACGAATTATTTGTCTTTGTATAAAGCCCCAAAAGGGGTGCTGAAAAAAATTACGCAAATGTTACGAGGCTTTCTCTGGGGAGAAAAGAATACCGGGTCAAGGAAGATAGCATGGATCTCATGGACGAAGGTTTTCTGCCTAAGGAATGAGGAGGCCTTGGTGGGAAGGATTTAGAGCAATTCAATACTAGCTTACTTGGCACGTAGTTATCCAAGCTACTATTAGAGGAAAATCAGATATGGATGGATATAGTGCGCACTAGATATCATCCTATCACGCTAAACGAACAGCAATACCAAGTAACAGGAAGGAAGCAGGATCCCTCAAATTGGTGGTCAATTATAAATCAGTCGTACTGGTTAATTGACCAAAAAATAATAAAAGATATCTAACTTACCAAAAAAAAATGTGAGAAAAGGGTCTAATCCTAGTGTACGTAAAACAGGCAATCTTGAAGGGGGAGGAGACAATCTTAAAGGAGAAGGGGGCGCTCAATGTCGAAGGGAATGCTAAGAAGGAGGCAGGTGATTTGTTGTATGGCCTATGGGTGTGGGTTGGGTTGGGTGTTTCATAACAAAAAATGATCTATATAGTCTTTGAATTTTGTTTGTTATTGAATGCTTGATCTGATTGTGTTGAGCTCGGAATGGATCTTGTTAGCTTTGAATTTGTTCAGGTTGCTTGAGTTGATGATACTTTGTTGGTGCGGTCGAGGAGTGATATGAGTCATTAATCTTCACTCACGAGCTGGTCACTGAGGTGTTAGAGCCTCGTCAAATTGGGTAGTGGTGTTTAACACCTTGTTCGTCCCCTTGTGAAACGTCTGATTCATGAGCTGCACTAAGATTTCGTCTACTATATCATTTCTCGTGTTTGGGTATGCAATCCTTTTCATCTCGCATTCTAGTTGTGCTGTATTTCATAGCTGCAAGATTTCAGCAATGTTTTTCCTCAAAGTTTCCAGCATTGTAGGCTCTGTATTGAAAAACTTTTGTGGGTTGAGGTCCTCGCCTCCAACGGATATAATGATAAAATATCCAACAAGTTCACTTTCAAATTTATTGGCCTCAAAACTACCTGGTGCCTGGCATCAATGTGTGAATTCTGCACTGATTCTTTTAAAGGTTTCCGTTTATTAACCAAAAGTAACAGAGTTTCTGAAATGAGAAAAGTCTCCAAACAAATTTACATTCGAAGTCCTCGGCCATTGAAACTATAAATTCCTCACGATGAAATGTCTCGAGGTTTACAGATTCCTCAATTGATCCAGATTGTTAAGCCTTCATGTGGCCAATCTTTGTATAATGAGGTGGTGACCATGTTAGTTTACAGGGAAAGGAATATAAAAATAGAATAAGAAAATCATATAAAAGAGCTTCTGGAAAGAGAGAACAGGTCAATTGCTGGGTGCTCTCAAAAAGCGGCTGCGAAATTAATGGAAACTTTAGGAGTAATTGAAGCAAATTAAAGGAAAATTGAAAGAGAAGAAAGAGATTGCTAAAAGTATAACTGAAGAGAAGAAAAAGGCCATTGAGCAGTACGAGAAAAGTACCAAGATTGTAGATGAGCAAGGTCCTCAAGTTAAACAAGAAGCTTGATGAGGTGAAGGCCAAGAACTTAGAAAATCAGGGGAAATGCAGTGAGTTAGAGGAGAAGATTGAAAGATTATGTGAGTAGTTAAAGAAATCAAGTGATAAAATGATAACAACCATGGAGAAATAGGAGGATACCAACACATGTCTAAATGAGAAAGTTGGTGTGGTCCTCAAGTTAAGCAAGGAACTTGAAGAGATGAAGGATGAGTGTTTGCATAGCAAGTGTCTGTTGCAAGATTTAGGGAAGAAAATTTTGCAACTGAATGCCAGCATTCAAAAAATGAGACAGGAAATTTTGGATATTAGAAATCCATTCTTGAAAAGAAAAAGGAGGGAATGGAGAGCAAAGAACTGAAACTGGTGTTCAAGTAGGCGAGAGAGCCTTGAAACAAGAATGTCGAGGGTGGAGGAAACACCTGTTGACTTGGTCATAATTGTTTGAGGAGGAAGTTGGAGGCAATTGTGCATGCCGATAGTCCTAACCGGATGCTTTCAATGTCATCACCTTAGCCTTTTTGCTGCATATCTTAGCTGCTGAAATTGGATCCATTTCGGCCACGTTATCTTCCTGAATTACTTCTATATTAGCAGGGAAAGGTGCAGTTTCACTAGGATTTGAACCTGTATAATGAACAACAAACATTGTTAGATCGCTGATTGCTTGGCAAGCTGAAAAGATAATGGGACATACAAAGAAGCCTTGTCTTAATGATTTAATGCGTATCAGAAATAAGCCCTTTCTTTTTTTTTTATCGGAAATGCTAAGCGGACAAACGCAAAACCGAAAATTGGGACCGAAATGGGGCAAAAAGACGAAACTACCCCTGGCCCTGACAGTGTTTCTGTGCTAAGTAGGGAGGCAATTTCGTCATTTCGCCCCATTTCGGTATAAAATTCAATTGGGGTTCGGGCTGCCTAGCATTGCTCCTTTTTTTTTATGGGTATCGGAAAGTCCTATATACATGGTTTAGAACATTTCACAACTAGGAAAGAATCAATGCAACAAAATAAGCGTTGAATTTGCATTATGCAGTAAATGAATAGAACTTCCATATATTTATACAACAATTAAGGGTTTACGCTTAAGACAGAATCTAAATGCACTGAGTAAATATGACACATCACAATGATTCAAGAGAGACATTGAAACAGAGAATGAAAGAAATGAATGAAGCTCAATAGCACATATTTTACCCTAGATGAGAGCATTCGACTTCGATTCCAATACTTGAAACTCGTTTTTTTTGTCCGCTATCATGAATTTAGCTTACCTTCAAAATGAGATTGTGCACCAGGAGGTGCTATCTGGCCTTTGCTTTTATGCTATCTAGCCGTTGCTGATAATAGGTGCTACCACATGCTCCATTTCGTCTTCATTGTCATCTATCTAAATGATTTCTACGCCAGCAGAGAAAGGTGTCATTCTGCAAGAATTTAAATGTAATGTTAGTGAACCATTGCAAGAGTGCTGAAACTTTGAGGATCCTTATGCTCAACATATGCAATCAGGTCACCAGACATGCAAAGAAGTTCTAGCTCAATATAAGATATTTCATCACTAAGAAAGAATGGCTTCTCTGCCGTAAGGAAGAAAAGCCATAAAGATTTGCATCAAGAACATTACATCTTATCATTTTCAATTACTAAATGAATAAAACTTCCATTGATTTACACAGGGTTAAAACTCATCGATAATGGATTATTTTTTTATGATGAAAATTCAAGTGAGACAATATAATAATTGTACAATAATCTACGAAAAGCAACTGCATCTAGATATCTCCAAACATTCCCAGAAACCCACTGCAAGACATGATGCATTTAATGATTCATATGTAGCATTATATATTAAGATGAAAATATTTGCATTTTATCCTAATACCTGGACCTTGGGCCTCTTGTTTTATGTTACCATGAATGGATTGCTTTCTTCCCAACAGAAGAGTAAAAACAGATTGTGTAGGAGAACCTCTGATGACTTTTTTTAGTACCAACCATTAACCCAGAAGACACACTACTAACAGTAACAGTGCTACCTGCAAAATTACAAGAGCTCAATTTATAGAGAAAAAAATGATAGGTTAGAAATTAGTCATGCAGAAAGTGACATTTTTCACGTAGGTGGTCAAAACATCCAGGATTAGTATTACTATTAATATATTTGAGAAGTGTTTCCTCCATCCTCAGCATTCTTGTTTCAAGGCTGCTATCTCCTACTTGAACGCTGGTTTCAGGTACTTTTAGATTCATGTTTTCGCTCTCCATTTCCTTCCTCCATTTTCTATGGATTTCTGAATTCTCATATCCACAATTTCCTGTCCCATTTTTATACGGCTAGCATTCAATTACCAAATTTTCTGCTAGGTACTTGGTATCTAAACACTTATCTTCCATCTCTTCAAGTTCCTCGTTTAACTTAGGAACACATCAGCTTTGTCATTCAGAATCCTATTAGTCCTCGTATTTCTCTCTATCACTTGACTTCTTTACCAACACAGTTAATCTTTCAATCTTCTCCTCCAACTCACTGTATTTCCCTGATTTTCTACGTTCTTGGCCTTCGTCTCCTCAAGTTGCTTGTTTAACTTGAGGACTAAATCACTTTTTTCATCTACAATCTTAGTACTTTCTTCTTATTGCTCAACGACTTTTTTCTTCTCTTCAGTTAACCGTTAACAATCTCTTCCCTCTCCTTGAATTTTCGTTTAATATGCTTTAAATCCTCCAAAAGTTTCAACTCAATTCCCAGACGCTTTTCGAGAGCACTGCAAAGTAAATTGACATGTTCTCTTTTTAGAAGGTCTTTCATGTGATTTTTCGATTCTACTTTTATATCCCTTTCCCTGTTCACTAATACTGTCACGACCTCATTATACACAGAATGGCCACATGAAGTCTTAACAATCTGGATCGACGGAGGAATATGTAAACCTGGAGACATTTCCATTTGTGAGGAATTTATGGCCTTCTAACTGATCTGTTCATCCACATTTAAGCAAGTTACGGAGGATAAAAAAATAGTAAATATTTTACAAGATACTGCTACTAAAAGCATCGACATTAAGCATCCTACAACAAGAATGTGGCTGTCATAAAATGAGTTGGGGAAAAGAGAGACTAATGATGAATACTTCATAAGAAAGAAAAATTTTACTATGCCGGATGCTATTGCCGAAATCTAATCTTGGACGTAACGCCAAAGATTAGTTCACTTAAAATTTTAAAGCGAACGGGTCGGCTAATGGGCTATAACCCGCGGGCCAGCAGAAAAAATAATGCACACAGGACCTTGTTGCCAAAATTTCAATATTCACAAAACACCTTTTCTGCAACCAAAAACTCAACAACAAAAAATATATGCAGCCAACGACAAAAATTCTGCAACGAAAAACTGCATCCAACAACAAAAAAATTCTGAAACCGAAAACTGCATCCAACGAAAAAATTCTGCAACCAAAAAATTCTGCAACCAAAAAATTCAGCACCACATTTGGGTAACACAATTCCAGCAGCTATTAAAATCATAACATAATTCAGCAACAAAATTATTTGACATAAGCTCAGAAACAAAAAAAAATTCTTGCCATATATATCATTCACGATTTGAACAGTAACACAATTAAACAAATCAGCATAATCTCCGCATATATCTCCTACCCGAACCCACTCACTCCAGTTTTTATTCCAAAATTTTGCACATTGCATTTCAACTGTCAGCCAATACTCTCATAACAGACCCACCCCCACAGTTTTCAGCAGCGAGAAACCCAATGCGCAAGACGTCGGAATTTTCAGCAGCAAGAAATCCAACTCGAACAGCAAACATAAGGACAAACATCATAGTTCACAAATTCGGGTTTTCACAATCCATTCAATTAAAACCTCAAAAAAATACTTTACCTTGACTTGGCACTCGTTCAAGAAAAATGGCATCTTTCACGATCAAGAAAAATGACGTCCCCCACGTTCGAAATGTAAACCCAGAAACTGCATCCAACAATTATTTTCCAACCCGTTAATTCCGATCCAAGCAACTAATCTTGACCAAAATATGTTTTCGGGACCTATCCGGCACAGGGTTATTTGGGACCTGAAAATTCTTTTCATAAGAAATAGGGCCATGGTCACCACGCCTCGTCTGAACCTCTTATGGCAATGATTACGATGCAAGGCACAAGACCTTCGTCTCGCGGGTTCAGCAGGCGGACAACAAGTGAGGCTGGCTTGGGGTATAAATCTTGAGATGGTGGAGGAGTTGACCGCAAAGACGCTGCAAACGGCGAGACTTTGAGAATTTGGAAACCTGTTTGCAGATTAAATATTGTAAAGAACTGTAGGAACCTGGACTTGTTGACTGTTGTGTAGTAACTGCATAACAGAGTATTGCTTTACACGGTTTTGAAAAATGAGAATCAATGCTGTGTGCAAGATAATACTATACCGTACTTACCAAAATGCTGTGTGCAAGAAGAAAAAAGACGAGGCGGCCGAAGTTTGGTGAGGATTAGCTGTTCCATTAGGTCTCCACCCTGGAGTGTTTTATACTACCTCATTGGGCCAGATCAACACCAGCCCATTCATGTACAATAATGTGGGCCGCACTATTTACATCTGGACACGTTCTGTTGGCTGGCGCCTACTGTCACAGGGGTAAATCCCCAGACGTCGGCCCTGGTGCTAGCTCTAGGGCGTTAGTGGCCGATAAGGTGTGCATCGTAGCGGCAATGTGCGCAGGAGATAGGCGGTGGCCAGTTTGGAGGTTCGCGGTAATGGCGCGACCACTGATCGGCCACGCGACCAGGCACGGCCACGGGAACCTGTGCGGCCACGGGACCCGGTGCGGCCACGGGCCACGGACCGGCCACGACCAGACAATGACGGGCCCCGGGGCACGGAGCGAGAGTTTGATCGGGACTAGGATTCCTAGTGCGGTAGAATCCTTCCGTCAGCCAAAGACTCCCAGCAACCAGCCTGGCCGACCAAGTAGAGTTCATGAGGAACTCTTTCTCCAACAAGAAGAGTTAGAGTGAGACTCTTCCACCTAGAGACAAGGCTATGAGTCATATCTATAAATACCCATGTAATAGGTAGTTTATAGGAAGAAATAATCAAGAGATCACGAGATCATAGATTGCAAGGGGCAATGAGGATACCTTTGTATGGTAGGCGAGGTGCGAGGGGCAACTTGGATACCTTTGTACTCGCATAGGAGTTGAGGGCGAGATATCTCCTCTCCTTAGAGTGATCTAGAGTTCAAGGGGCAACTAGGAAACCATTGTACTCGTCCTCCCTGATTTGGGGTAGGACAAAACGTTCTAATACGAAAGTGTTCGAGCATCTCTTTGTGTTCCTTTGTTGGGTTCGTTTGTGTTCGAGCTTCACAAGGCAACCGTATGGACGAAGAGGCGAGAGAGGCTGAGAAAGGGGCGAGGGACTCTTTGGCCGGTCTCGGGTGTCTAGAAAGACTTCCGCTGTGCTGGCCTATCTTGCCGTGGGGCGTGAGAATTTTTCGGCCACGACTAGCACCCGTGGCACCTACCTCTCAGACCTCAGTGCATGTGATTCATCAATAACCTTTACAACCTTATCAAAAAAATCAATAACCTTTCCAATGCACTTCCGGAAGAAAAATTCAACAAGAAATGGTGCAAGAATGGGACAATAAGTGACTCTCCATTTTATTACTATAAAAAATATTTTGTTCACTTTTTAATAGATATTTATATTTATGCAATTTCTACTTTACCATTTACCTCAAAGATTCAACAATAGCGGCCTAGGCCAAGGCAAATTTGGCCTCTGACATATGAAATCAGAATGAATCTTGTAAAATTTCTGCTTGGATTTTGAACCTGACCATCATATCCACGACGGCTCAGTCCGATTGTATCCTATTCATCGCCGGATTCGATCCTATTACAAAGGGTGCCCATCGATCAATTCGATTCCTCGGTTATGCTCGCTCTCAAGAAGAGCCTCAACCCACCGGATGAACTTTTCTTGGTCCGACTTAGATCCGTGCAAGTGGAGCTATGTCTTCTGCTCCGACAATAGGGTAACCTGTATTCAAATTGGCCACCTGAATTTTAAAGGTACACTCCCAAAAAAGTTCTCTCTCCTGATTGAGTCTTTGTGGGTGAATGGGCAGAAACTAGCCGGAGGAATTGATGTCATTCAGAATATGACATTCTTTAGGGATGCTTGGTGGCACTCTAATGCATTTTATGGGTTATTGACCGATTTCTTTGGTAAATGTGGAATCATTTTTTCAGATGAAGAAATGGACATACTTTGTGCATTCTTGAGGGCTTTGAACGGAAAATTCTCCCTCAGTCGAGCTCTCATTTAATCTGCGAAGAAGACTATCACCGGATGTGAACTATGGTCTGTCGGTGGGTATCTGATGTTTCCTACGCATAATTCTTCTTCTCTCCTGGAGAGTCGCGTGCTGCCGACGTGGAGTCACATTCTTGCGATTCTTGTAGTAGATTTTCGTCCCGTATGTTGAAGATCACAATCTTGGTTCCACCAGCCAGTCTGTATGCGCTGAAAGATACCAGCAGTTGGATGAATCGAACCAGCAACATTGTTCCAGTGATGCTTAGTTGAAGGGGTGAATCGGTCATTTCACATGACCGCGTTCTTATTTATAAATCACGCTTTTGCATATAACGTTTTGTTCTTGTATATAAGCTTCTTGTAACAGATGAAAACATTGTAACATTTCTGATCATTTTTTAATACAAGAGGCGGTTATTTACATCTTCTCTCTGTAATCGTCTTCTACAAACTACCGCTTACAATATCGAAGTTTTTCATGGTATCAGAGCTACGGTGATCCAATTCCTTACACAAATTGCGAGATCAGGAAACTATGTCTAAGGACGGAGAACAGATCGAGGAATTACCTCTCGTCGATTCTGAAGGAGCGATAGTTACCGATGGCGATTCCAACAAGAGTGACAATATGCAGTCTCTACTTGTTATGGCGCCTCTGATGGAGAATAATTACAGATTTTGGAGTCAATCGATCCTAACTTCGATTGAAGCTCGCAGAAAGTTGGAATTCATTGACGGATCGGTAGTTTCTCGAGAAATTATGTCACCAAATTATCTTAAATGGCATCAGGCAGATCGAACTGTCACGGCCTGGCTGCTTGCCTCGATGACAAGGGAGATGCGTCTTGCTTTTCTGTTCGCATCCTCTTCCGCAAAATTCCTATTGTCCGTTCTAGAAGAGAGGTATGGGGGAGGCAATGAGCCTGACATCTGTCGTCTCCGTTGAGAGATAGCTGCACTTAAACAAGGTACGGATTCGGTTACTCGATACTTTAATCGTCTCTCGTCGCTTTAGTATGAGCTGAATGTGATGGAACCTTTTCCTGAGTGCACATGTGGAGCTACTAAAACCATGTGGGATCTCATATCCAAGATGCAGCTCACACAGTTTCTTATGGGATTAAATGCTTGCTATGATAATATCTCTGAGCAGATATTGAATACTGATCCACTGCCATCACTAAATAAAGCATATTCGATGATTGTGAAAATTTAGGCTAAGAGGGGAGTACCTATGAATTATTCAGTTGCTGAACATAGCGCTATGATTGCTAAAGTGAATGAGAGTGCTGCTATGTTGAGTACAAATTTTGGAAATAAGCATCTGCCTGGAGCATCATCTGAGAAACCTTCCCGTATGAGCAAAGAAGAATACAAACTTTGGAAGGCAAGTAAAAAAATGTACTCATTGTGGAACCACTGGTCACCTGGTGGATTCCTGTTTCAAACTAACTGGTTTACAAAATTGGTATGTCAAAAAATATGGCAAAAATCCACCCTCTAAGCAATTTGCCAGTGCTGTCAGTCTGTCTAATAACTGTGCTATACAAAGTCATCCTCTTGAGGATAGACAGGACCGATTTGATACTGCAGGGATGACAGGAGAGATGTTTGCTGCAATAGGGGAGGCTGTTCGTCGAGAAATGAACAAAGTTATTATGAAGGGAAAAGCGACAATCGAAGCAAACTTTGCGCATTTTGGAGGCACCTATTCAGGTACAATTTATGGCAGAGCTTTGAGTGCATTGCATGACAATAAACATGGTGCTTGGATTATTGATAGTGGAGTCTCTAGTCATATGTGTTGCAATTTGCATCTATTCACTGATTATGTATACATTGAGGGTGAGGGTGCTCTTGTTCAGCACCCTGATGGCAGCACTGCAGTGGTGAAACACATAGATCATGTATCTCTAAACCAGTCCCTGCTTATCTTTGATGTTTTACATCTTCCTGCATTTAAATATAACCTCCTCTCAGTCAGCAAGCTCATTAAAACAGCTCGTGTACATCTGCTTTTTCTTGATCCTTTCTGCCTGATACAGGACCCGATCATTCTTATAGTTCTTGATATTGGACATGCTCATCGTGGACTCTACATTCTGGACACTACTCTTCTCAGTCCAGATGTTTCGCTATCTCTTTCTTCTATTTGTATTTCAGCAATAAAAGCCTTGAAACACTTTGTATCAGCATAAAATAATCCTGTTGTTTTGAACTTCGGTCTGAGTACCAAAGCAATTGTAGATCCTTATACATGGCATAAACGTTTATGCCATGCATCTTTTGATGTTTTGAAACATTTGCCAGTCAATATGTAGTTGTTTAAAACTGTTTCCAGTCCCTGTGATGTTTGTCATTCCGCAAAACAGCATAGACAACCTTTCACTCTTACATCTTCAACCGAGTTGCATTGTTTTGATTTGGTTCACATGGATATCTGGGGTTCATACAAAATTGTGACACACACTGGTACATAGTATTTCTTGACACTCGTTGATGATCATAGTCGGGGCTGTGGGTTTTCCTCATGAGGGATAAGTCCATGGTTTATG
Organism: Pinguicula primuliflora; assembly: GCA_025802335.1. Classification (NCBI taxonomy): domain Eukaryota; kingdom Viridiplantae; phylum Streptophyta; class Magnoliopsida; order Lamiales; family Lentibulariaceae; genus Pinguicula; species Pinguicula primuliflora. The sequence goes on from JAOYMZ010021439.1 coordinate 13,592, forward strand.
AGTTGTTGAGTTTCTTCATAAACATGGTTTGTACTCAATATTCTACCACAATTAAAGCCTTTCGGTCTGATAATGGTAAAGAGTTTATGAGTCACCGGTGCAAATCTCCCTATCAAAATCACGGTATTTTACACCAGACAAATTGCTCCTATTCGCCTCAATCCAATGGGGTAGTTGAGAGGAAACATAAGCACCTGCTGGAAATTACTCGATCTTCGCTATTTCAAGCCTCTCTTCCTGTTGAGTTTTTGGGGGAAGCCTTGTTAACTGCCACATATCTTATCAATTGCCTGCCAACCCCAGTATTGCAGTGGAAAACACCAGCTGAACTCCTCTCTGGCAAACAGCCAGATTATAGTAACCTCAAGACCTTCGGTTGCTTATGTTATGCTTCACTTCCTCATAAGGACAAACTGGCACCACGATCCTTTAAATGCATCTTTGTGGGGTACGCTACCTCCCAAAAGGCATACAAAGTCTACAATATTACAACTGATGAGACATTTTCTTCTAGAGATGTTCAGTTCTATTAGTCTCATTGTTCGTTCTCTGCATCCAGATATGATTCTACTAATATTGCGGATGTTATGCCTATTGTCCCCCCAACTTTTGATGATCCATTTATCTCAAGCCCAGTTTTGTCTACTCCTCAACACAATCTCACTCCTCCTCGTTCTCCTCAACATCCATCCTCATCTCTAGCTCCAGACAGTTTTGCACAAATGACAGCATAAATGATCGGTGATATCAATCTCTATAGAAATACTGAAAATGCTTACTTCAATAATATAAAGACCAGCATGTAGGAGAAACAATTCAGTGAAGCAACGCATGGATTCAGTGAAGAAACAATCTCTATAGAAATACTGAAAATGCTTACTTCAGTAATATAATACGATTCACTTTTAGTTCGTCATCTCCTCCTGAAATCTCATCTTGATGCAAATTTTGATAAAAATCTTCTGCAACTTGATGTAAATTTTGGTAAAAATCTCATCTTGATGTAAACAAAACAAATACTGACTTGTTCCTGCACCTCGAAACCGCCAGAGTAGACCTACCTGTGAACTATGAGGACTGGGAAGAAGAAGCTGTGAACCAACCTGCTGAGTCCTTTACCACCGCTCTTCCCCTTCCGTCGCATAACCTACAATTGTCGCGCGTCAAATCCCCAAGAGAAAGCAGAGGCGAGGCCAAGGGGCAGAGAAGATGAGATAGGGATAGTGAATTCGTTTGGATCAGATGGGGATGAGGGGCATAGAAGATGAGATGGGGATGGGGCAGAGAGGAGCCATTGAGATTTGAGAATTGCAGGGAGATGGGAGACGGACGTGAGATTTGGTATATGGGCTTTTCTTTTCGCGGGTTATACGGATAAAAGCCCGTATCCGTCCATTTTTCATATATAAAATCCGGACTGCCCGTTTTGTAATACGGATAAAGCTCGGACCGCCCGTTTTCGAAATTCAACCCGCCCGTATCCGCCCGTTTTCTAAAACGGTTAAAATGGTCCGGGCTAAACGGTTCGGTCCGGGCGAAAAGCCTGTTTAGCCCGTTTAGCCCGGACCGTTTGCCACACTCTACTAGTCACGTAAGACACGAAACAATCTGTTCACTTTCACGTTTTCATTCTTATAATGTAATGAAGCAATCCTGCTGTAAATACCATTCGGAAGTGTAAATTTCACAAGAAAATGCATGACACATCTCTCGATTGTAACGATAGTGCCATAAATCAGCTAAAACTCGGAATCAAATGCACTTTCAACAAATAAACCAGCTTTAAATGCACCCATTTCTCGTTGGGCCCGTCGATGATCTCTGTATCTTACTCTCTGAATATGTTTTCGGACCCATCGTTGAGCCGGGAAGAGTGAAGAAATGGAAACACGAAATCGAAAAAAATGCAGGTTTTCTGATCACCGTGTTTCCGTACGGTCGTAGATGGGTTAGGCGGGAATGAGTGTGGCTAAGTTAGCTGGTTGTTTAGTAGTAACCGTTTAGTCGTAACTAAAATATATTTGATTTTTGATTTATTTTTAAAGATAAAGATTACATTTTCAATTCTTTTTGTTTAAAGATTACTTTTCGAAAATAAATTTTTAATAAGGTAATATTTGTGAATGGCCTATCTTCTACCTGTTCGCAGACATTTCGCTATCTGATTCCGTAGAACATGGAGCGTTAGCATCATATTCTCTTCGATTCACTAGATATTGGCCGCAATCAATTGTCATTCTCCGTCTCATTCTCTATGATATCCATTTACATATCCAGTTCTTAGCACACTCTTTGCACGCCAACTGTTTGAGGAAATTACTCAGTAACACTCAAGTTTACAGGCCGACTGTTTGAGGAGATTACTCAGTAGTTGTATCCAAAACTGCGTTTATTCACACTCCACCTCCTCAATGGACGGCAGAGGAAGTAAATCAAGTAGAAAGCTCATAAATGCATTTGACATCGAACAGAGTATTGATCGGTTGAGTGGTTTTCCAGAGGAAATGGTATCTCACATCCTCTCTTTCCTCACAATTAAGGAATCCGTAGCCACTAGCATTCTGGCAAGACGACGGAGGTATCTATGGACAAACTTTTCAACTTTAAATTTCGATGTGGACATGTACAAAAGGCCATTGGGCAAGAATTCCGACGACATTTTATGGCATAATGTTCGGCATGGAAGTATCCATGGTTATTCCCGCATTGTCCATGCATGGACCGGTTATTCTGATATTGTTAACAGGTTACTGCTAATGCTAAATGGGCAAGTTTTGAATACTTTTAATCTTTATTACTATCTTCTCGACTTCACGGATTCTCAAATTGATTCATGGATGAGGGTTGCAATTGCACGTGGGGTGAAAATGATTGACATTGATTGTGTGGATGAACTTCCTCATGCTCGTCATTGGAGAAACAAGTTGCCAGTATCCCTGTTTCGGTGCAAAACCCTTGTTGATCTTAGCCTCACGTCTTGTTCCGTGTACATCCCGCCGAATAGCAAAGTTTCAATGTCAAGTCTAAAGGAGCTTCTTCTTCTGGATATCGAATACAAGGATGATGAAACTCTTCCTCGACTGCTTTCTGGTTGTCCAGTCCTTGAGAAGTTACACGTGGAGCAAGAGAAATTCGAGTCGCTCTCTTTAAAGTATTTGCCAATGTTAATTGAAGCAAATATCACTTTGTGGAAAGTTGACAACTTAGGAATAGGATGCTCGGGGCCTGTTGATATCTTAAATGGTTTCTCTAACGCCAAGTTGTTGAGATTGTTTTACACACATGCCGAGTTTTGTGGATTATATTTCTTGTTTTCTTTCCCTTTTCTGTGCTATCAGCATACTTTTGCACTATGTATTGCTATCAGCTTACTTTTGCACTATGTATTGCTATCAGCTTACTTTTCCACTATGTATTGCTGCTCTAAAAGTTCATTTTTTGGATTATCTCATCAGTTCAATGGCTCGAAGTTCGAAGCTTTAACTAGTAAATTCACCAATTTGATTGACCTTCAATTGCTGAATTATGATTGCCGTTTGCTCGTCAAGTTTCTCGAGAAGGCTGATAAGATTAAACATCTTGTTGTGCATCAGGTTTGTGTTTTGGATTAAAGAAGTTATTTCTTGCTTTCTTTCCCTTTTCTGTTGTGATTATTGGTTTTCCATATATTTTCTTTATCAGGTTGAAAGCAGGCATTGGCAAGAGCCCCTTCAGGTGTTCAATTGTTTATTATCCCATCTTGAAACTGTAATAGTTGAGGTGAATCGTGTTGATGATGATACCTTTCCACTAGTGAGGTATCTTTTGAAGAACGCCAAGGTATTGAAGGATATGACTGTGGGTTTTTTGGATTGGTTATCTGCCATTGAGGAGGGAATTTTGCAACATAAAATCCTTACTCTTGAACGGGGATATCCCGAATGCATGATTGTGTTCGGAAAGGTGGAGCATCCCGAATCAATCCCATTCCCACGCTTTTGAGCTGTCCCAACTTTTGAGCTCTGGTTATGTTTTACATTTTTCAATAGTTTGTTTCAATTGAGAATGCACAGATTCAGCGATGGCTTACATTTGACTTTTCCCCCTTACATATGAGGTGGTAGACACAATTTGACTTGGTAGGTGGTACAAAGAGAATATATATGTTGGTGTGAACAACACAGCTCACCAAAAGTTTGTGCCACCATAGACCTTGTTGTAATCTATTCATTCAACTTCTGTGTATTCCATCTATTCACCAAATGCAGCAGAGCAGAGTTCTTGCTGTAATCTTGAAGCCACTCTCGAAGATGTAGAAACAGAATAAACTGTACATAAATCGTGTCTGCCTTTTATCCTTTGTTTCGTTTTACGTATATGCATGTAGAATGGGCCGTAGAGCCCAATACCCACTTGTATCAAGGGCATCACGTAAGCGACATATTTATACGGTGTGTATTCGGCTTCGAGGCCCATTCTACATGCATGTACATAAAGCGAAATAAAGCGAAACAAAGGATAAAGCGACTCCCCTCAGGGCACGGTTCCGAGAACTGATACAAAGAGCATAGAAATTAACTAAAGACCAATATATGAGAGAAACAATTAGCTTCACGGAATACTAATAAGTATAGAGAAATAAAGGGGAGTCAACTTGAAAACATAATAACATTTGGTTCAATGGTTCAATGCGA
>JAOYMZ010021470.1:0-12632 GCA_025802335.1 Pinguicula primuliflora
TATTTTATATGCTTTTTATTTTTTTAATTATTTTTATAATAAGTTTAGCTTTTAAATTCATATTATAAAATATTTTACTAGATTTTCTAAATTCCTTGTAATATTATTTTGACTTCCCTTTATTTGTGGAATTAATAAAAATATATATTTACATATTTTGTTCATTTGTAATTATATTTATAATAATATTTTTTTTAAAAAAAAACGAAAAAAACAAATATTAAATTAATTAGGGGTAAAATAGTCTTTTCCAAGCACAAATTTCAATCATACTCTCATTTCCCGCAAGTGCATTACACGCGGAGGTAAATTGAAATTTAGGCCAAACCGAAGGGGGGTAAATTAAAATTTTAAAACCTCGAGGGGGTAAATTAAATTTAGGCCAAACCACAGGGGGGTTAATTGAAATTTACTCTTTATTGTATCATAAAAATGCAAAAGCACGATTATTCAATTTATTTTGTCCATATTTTGCTATAAGTGCTATTACACTTATAAAAGCGTGCGTTTTATGCTCTCCTTTTTTATTATTTATGTTGTACACAAAATTAGGTGTAATTTAATTAGGTGTATGTATCATCTCTCTAAGATAATCACGCTTTATGAGGAATGATGACAAATCCGCCCAATCTCACCACCGACAACTCTAGAAAGGTCCCTACTCCCCAGCTAGAATGCATAACTCGCTCTCTCCACAAATACTGAAAGACTTGTCAATTACTTCCTGAATACCAAACCCCTCTGAATTATGCTACCAACTTTTTTCTATTGACGAAATCAAGACGGGGGAGACAATATATTTTTGAGTTGTTCTGGAGTTCGTGTTTGGGAACGATCCTACTGGAGCTTTATTTTGTTTGTGGGTGGTTATGGCTAGGAAGTGCTGTTTTGGTTTCAAGCAGGTCTGAATAAGGCATGAAGTGGAGCTTCGATTTCTTATATTTAGCTTAGATTTCTGTTTCCATCATTGAAATGTCTATGTTGTTAGTGGGTGGCAAATATTGAGGAATAATGCTACTTGTGCCCTCACTTTTGACCTTATTCATAAATCTCATGATGTGGCAAGGATCACAACCACACATTAAAAAATGATTGTGATTGTGTGTGGTTGTGTGTGTGGTTGTGATGCTTGCCACATTATGGAGTTTATGAATAGGGTCAAAAGTGTGGGTAAATATAGCATTAATCAACATTGAGATAGTTTTATTTGCAATTTCGGTGTCAAGTGCCGGTTTCATCTTTGCCTTTATGTTGAGTTCAGTTCTATGTTATTGATGCCAAAGGGCCTGTTTATTGTAAAGGTTTGATGCTTGTTTTTTTTTTTTTATAACGTAGAGACCGAGATGAAATATGACGATACAAAGCACCGACGGGAAAGAGAGTATGCCAGAATCCCTGTTATATCGAGAGATAGAAGTCACTGCTTGGATAGAAGTCACTGTCGCGAACTTGCTTTTTTTTTTTTTTTGTGAACTTGCTTTTTTTTTTGTGAACTTGCTTTTGAAATTGTCATTTCTTTTATAAAAAGGCGCTTGCATTTTTCTGTACACATAGTTATGTGTAAATAGAATATCAGTACCTAGCATTCCCGAATAATTAATTATTTTTTTATAAGTAAATAATTTCATTAATCTCAAACACTTTACAAGTAATATAATGTAGGCATCTTATCCCTAACTCACGGACAGATTGGCTACATTAACAAGCTGCTATAACACTTTTATACTCATAGTTAAAACTGGATATCTTAACCAAGTAAGTAGCAGTGCATAGAGTTCGGTTATGAGCAATCATTCAATACCAAACCGTAAGCTTTATGCTCTCCACGGTGTTCACCACACTTTCGCCATCAAAGCGTATGCAGTTCCTGTCTAGCCAAAGATGCCAAACCGTAGACATCCAAATGGACTTCCATATCTCAACGCTGAGTTTTCCCTTAATCCGAATAATTAATTATTGATCACAACAATATTGAGTATCTAAGAATCTCTCATTATCTATATTATTTATATTAACTTGATAATAAATATTGTAGATATTTTAAACAATTTTTTTTATAGTATTTGCTGATCTACGGAGCGAGTACACATTGCCTCACCACACCGACAGATTCATATCCGCCATTGAGATGGCTAGGGCAGGTCTAGGGCAAATTTGACCCGCACCGTATTGAGGAGTTCTATACCGCACAAAAATTGTGCAATAAAAACACAATAAATTGGGTTTTCTACGGCGGCTTCGTCGCCGAAAAAATCTAAAATCCTATTTAAATGTTATAAACCCAAAAGCTAAATATAAACCCAAGGGCTAAATCCTATAAACTCAAGGATAAAACCCTATAAACCTAAGGATTAAACTTTTATTGTGTTTTTAGTGCATAAATTTTGTGCCGTATAGAATTTTCCCACCGTATCACACCATTGTCATCCGTAAGAACAGGTTTTCTCATCATTTTGAATGCTAATGCTCAAGAAATTTCTCAGAGTGTCATTATGCAGACTTGTCCAGAATTCTAAATTAAGCAACTGAATTTTGATTGGTAATATTAAGATTTTTAAGTATATTTTAAAAAAAAAATTTGTAGCCATTTTAAGTGGGAAAATGATAAAGATACAACCACCTAAACCGAATACAAACTAAAATTATTGAGTTGTGAAAATGAGTCTCACACAAAAACACACATACCAATGCTAAGTAGTGCCCCAATTCGGTCCAGTATTTCGGTTTACATATTGTACGTCTAGCACGGCTATTTTAAATTTTTTTTAGGTAAGTAGAATAATGAGAGAAATATTCTCGCTCTTTCTAAGTATCTGAAAGTTTCATTCTCGACTAATCCTATGAATTAGGTCTAGCCAAGCACTTTTAAACTTGGGACTTAGAACTGTTATTCAGTAGTTCACTAATTACCACCGGATGAACGGACTATTTTAAGTGATGCAGGTAATTAGGTCACAGAAATCTGTAACACACTACAGAAAATTCCTTCGCCATTTTCTTTTTCAACCTATTTATAACTTGAATTATTGTCTGGGACCCGGCGGAAATACAGTGGAGCCGTCGAACGGCAGCGATGTGCCCTCTGCCTGAACTCCTCCACCTCAGCCGCCTTCTTGACAATTGCATTCATCCCTTCCATGTAACCATTTCTACGAATCTTGTAATTCTTCAATACTTTTCTATTCGTTTTTGACACGAGAGTTATGTTTCCAATATTGTCAGGATCTTACTGCAGATTCTATAACTAAAGAAACGGAGAAGCACCTACTGGTTGCTCTCTCTCAGGTTGGCTACATACTTCTGTTTTTTTTTTTATAAACATACTTCTGTTTAATTATTGATGAAATGTTGAATCTTGATCATTGTTTTCCAATGTATAGGTTCTCAGACAAGTTAAGCAGTGGACACATGAATTGGGTTCTACAAAGGTTTGTATTATAATCCCATTAATAGCTCTTGCCTACTGGAAAAGATACCCTTCCTTTTTTCTTTTTCTAAAAAACTTAAAACTGTTTGCTGATATGAGAATATAATTTTGTTAGCTGGTGCCGTTGGAAGAGATTGATGGACACAGTAACCATTTGATTGCTGCAGCTCCTTATTTGGATAATCGTCAATATTTTTCTAAGATCATCAGCGACTTGGTAATCTTGCTCGAATAACTGAATTCTACTGGACCGAGGGAGTTCACCTAACTGAACTAGTATTTCAATTGTTATGACTTATGAACCTTAAATCTGATGGTTATATGTTTCTGTTAATATCATGTGCTTGCACTCATGTTTCCGACATTAATTGCTTGATTTCTTCGCAGATCCTTTTACTTGCTATCAATAATCGATATGCTCAGAACCTGGTTGGAAATATCCTCGTGGTCATTTTTGAGTTTGTGATTACACTAGTATGTTCCTATCCGCAATCTAAAATACCTATAAATCTTGACGTTCTCACCTCTCCATTTCGAAGATATGTAATATATTTTCTGTCAGGACAGTGGCTGGGATGATTTCGTGCATTTGATGTGTGACTGCATGAAGTTAACAATCGGCAGCATTCTTACAGGACCTTCAGAACATGATTCATTGGAAACAAGAGGTCCAGATAATGACCCCTCCATGGCAATGTTTTTGTTGAAGTTGAAGTCGAAAAGTGCAAGTTGGTCTGTTGTTGCTGCAATATTTCGAGTTTTACATAATATTCAGAAATATCTAAAGAAGGATTTCAATTGCGAAATCATGAAACCATATATAAATCGTGTCGGCATTACAATTCTAAATTTATCTGCGGGTGTTCTTAGACAAATGGAAGATGCTCTTAGTACCGAGGTTTCTAAGGACTCTGTCTCCGATGCTTTAAAACAGACAGATGCTGTCGAAACGAGGGAAGTAGCAGAGTTCTTTGGTAATTTTATTCAGTTTCTCTGTTCGTTAGTGACACTGAGCAGTTCTGTTGAAGAGGGAGCTGGTTTTTTGCCAGTGTTCTGCAAAATTACTGATCTAGTTCCCAGGCTTGCTTCTTGGTGCCATGTCGATCATCAAAGCTTACATCAGATCCGTGCCTTTCATTACATGTGGCATAAAGTGTTGGTAAGTTTCTACACTTGCTACTGAAGCCTCTTGTTCAACTTGTTAGTATCTGCTACTAAGATCAAATTCACATGCCACATTTTCAGTCACGGCCTTCCTCTTCTCTATATGTTCTTTCTGCATTCTCTGATTGATAAATGATTCTTTAATAAACAAAACAAAATGTTGAATAATTGCGTAATCTCAGACTTCTGACTGATGAAATTTATCTTGATATATGATACCTTATCTGATATGTAAAATGTGCAATATGCAGCTGCTAATGGTCAAGCTAAGTTATAATAACCTTCTTGAGCAAACAACGGTCATTACATGGATGCATCTAATCTACAAAAACTTCGGAGATTTACTATTGCGACCTATTTATGGGTCTAAATTTGATGCGGATGGCTTTCTGGAAGGCTCGCCATTCTGCAAAAGCGTTTTCTCTTCAAGAGAACAGAACATTTCGTCTCCCCATTTGCAGAGGCTAACTGTTTTCCTCTTCTTGAAGTTTTCCTTAAATTTGGTTAGCATTGAAGGAAAATCCGATGAGTCTGCTGAAACCTGCTACACCAATTTGGATGCTGAATATCAGAATACAGGTGTAGTTTCAATGAAGCTCCATAAGTGGCTTCTTGCTCATGTTCCAGCTGATACTTTTGTGGATGGTAAATTAAATATCCATAGATGTTTGCAATTTACCATGTCTTTCCTCCGGCTATATATGCATGAGGTTCGTTTTCACTTAAATATCCTTGTTTCTCTTCTAAGTTCTAACCTCTATCTGAGCTTTACACTTACCAAATAAAGCTTAATATATTTTCTTCTCTTTTGCTATTTTTTTCGCGTGCCTTATTAGTTGTGTTTTCTGATTTATCATTTAGGATGATATCCTGTTTGAAGTTCTCTTGGTACTGCTTAATATTCTATCTCTTCTGAATCATCAGTAAGTGGCTACTGAAGAAGCAGTTTGAGGTCAAGTCATTATTGAGACACTAAAACTATAATCTAGAAATCTTTGTAGGACCATCAAAGGCAAGTCCCATCATGAAGTGAAGGATCAAACCCTGTTTCTGTCTTACAACTTGTTTAATCCAATACATCTCTTCCATTTATTTCTTGGTGAGGTAATATTCTGAACGGGAAGTGTGATCTAATTTTTCCTTCTCGTAGACTCTAGCAAGTCTTTTCATTCTTAACCTTGGTGGGTTGTCCCAGTTGTTGAGGGCCTGAATTCCACAAATGAGGATGCAGGTTCGAATCCCATTGGGAGTCTACTATCCGTTCAGGGCCACGACCCCGGGATTACGAGTTAAGCCCGAGTTTGGCCCTGTTTATGAGGGAGGTCGCCTTGCATAAACCCCTTATTGGGGACTAGTCATGCTGCAAGACTTGGATACCCATAAGGATAAAAAAAAAAGTCTTTTCATTCTAATCCACTGAAAAAGGAGCCATGACATTGCTTTCTTAATTTTGATGCACCCACAGATATTCTATGACCATCAAGTTATTCTCGATTATCTCATCTCAAAAGACACTGGATCCATATGTGCTGAATACTTCTTGAGGTAGGTATTTCATCAGTGAAGTTCCTTACTTCCTTTTTTCTGTATGTGTATTGACTTATACAATTGTTGCCAAGGTCACTACGGATTGTTTGCAGCTCCTGGACCTCATTTACCGAATTTCCGGGATTTTATGAAAATCAATCTCCACCATGCTCCAAGAGGCAAAAGGTTTCAGCAGACGTTAAAGATTCCAGCGATGCACCATATCCAGAAAATTCCAAGCATGATACAACTTCATCAGTGCAGTTGAAACATCGCAATGTTGATGCCAACGCTAACAGCCAAAGCCGTAGAAACCAGAACCCTCCATTTTTGGCCGCTCGTGATTGCTTGGTTTCATTGAGAACCTCCATTGTCAACCTTAACCGAAAGAAGTTGTTCCCCTATAATCCCAAAGCACTCGTTGGACGGTGAGTGAATGTGTTTCTATCTGTTCCACAAGTTTTCTGCTCGTTACATTTATCTTACCATCTTCATAAGAATTTACTGGATCAGTGATCACCCCTCCCATTGCAGTTTGACAAGATTTGAGGAACTCGCACAATAACAATAGGTCCATTACTGATGGAAGCCACAATCTACTCTTACTGTTTGGCAGCCGTTATTCTTAAGGTACTCGAAGTTGATGTGCTGAATAATTGTTGTTGTGTCGTTATTCTTAAGATACTCGAAGTTGATGTGCTGAATAAGTGTTGTTGTGCGCAATTCTAATCTGAGTCACACATCTGTCAATCTGACGGCTAAGATTAGATAGATTATTTAAAACGACTTAGTGTGAACCGACAGATTGTCAAATGAAAGGCATGGATTAAAATGAACACAACTAATTATTGAGCACATTATGATTTAGTACTTGAAAATTCCTCTTGTTTATGAATTTCTTATTTTTTACAATACTATAATAGATATTCTATTTAGTTTAGAAAAAGTATGGTACAATATGACCCGAACCCGGATCCATAATTCGAAATTGCAGTCAAATTTGGCCTACTTTTTTTTTTAACGGAACTTGGTAGATAAATTCAATGTCTTACTACAATAATCATAAATGACTTGCCAAGTGTGACTTATTCTATACCGTGATTTGCAGATGATTGCATATTGTTAGTTGAGTTTAGCTTTTAGTGCTCCTTTGTTATGAAAAAAATAGCCACTAAGCCTCATTGACAAATTTGGGCAAAATTTGGGCTCCTTTTAAGCCACGTTTTCCGCTCACTGCAACGTGTCTCGTGGCTGACGTGGCTTCAATCCTGGTCTTTTTATGGACATTGTGGATGCTGGCATCACTTTCATCCCTATCTTAATGGAAAAGGACAATCTTCGTTATCACTTTGTGTTTGTTCATGGGGCCTGCCACGGCGCATGGTGCTGGTACAGAGTGGTGACGAGGCTGAGATTGGACGGCCACCGAGCCACCGCCGTAGACCTGGCGGCAGCCGGAGCCCACACGAAACGAATGGAGGAGCTCATCTCGATGTCCGACTACTCACAGCCCCTGATCGAGTTTATGTCGACTCTGCCTCCGGGCGAGAGGGTGGTACTTGTAGGCCACAGCTTGGGCGGAGCTAGCATCTCCATCGGCATGGAGAAATTCCCCGAGAAAGTTGCGGTGGCGGTTTTTGTCACCGCCGTGATGCCTGGGCCCGGATTGGGTATGGGGGTTATCGTCAAAGAGGTACCTCCTCCGACTAACTTCTGTAAAGATTCATTTTTGTTCATTGAGAGTATTTTTTGCCCGGATTTGGATCTACGGAGCTCAAGTACTCTGTCTTCCTGTGCAGTACATGGATCAAGTATATTCTTCCATGGACACCCAACTCACCTTCGCCGACGGCAACGACCAGCCGCCGACGTCGTTCATCTTCGGGCCGGAGTACATGGCCTCCGCATTGTACCAGCTGTCCCCTCCCGAGGTGAAGTCATAAGATGAACAAATTATGATGAATGGGTCCCTTTCCCTATCTGCAAATTTTTTCGAACATTGACATCAATTTATCCATGTGAAAAACAGGATTTGACCCTTGCGACCTTGTTGGTAAGGCCACAGTTTTACCGCGGTGTATCGGAGTGGGTGGGAGAAGGTGATCTGACGGCAGAAAATTACGGCTCTGTCCGCCGTGTCTTTATGATCTGCGAGCAAGACCAGACGATGAAACGACCGCACCAAGAGTGGCTTATCGAGAACAATCCGCCGGGGGAGGTGGTGGTTATGTCCGGCGCGGATCACATGGCCATGATGTCCAAACCGGCGGAATTATGTGACTGCATCCGTGATTTGGCTGCTAAATACGGAGCATCTGAGTGTTCTTGATATCGGAGGGAGGGATTGATTGCAGGTGTTTGATGAAAGGTCTACTAGAAAAACTTTGCGTTGCAATGTACGTTTTTTTATTTGGTTAAAAGAATTGAAAATAATATTGCATTCTGATGTCTCAACACACGGATACTCGTTCTATTTTTCGAAAATTTTCTAATCCCAAAAGTTATGTCTAGGCTCTGTTCGAGAAGTAGGTCATTTACGCCGCTTAGGCGGGGCGCCTAGGCCGTCTAGGCGCTAAGCAGTTCCTAACTGTACAGGGTCCGCTTAGCGCTTTTTTGAACACTATATCTATGACAAGTTTTCTTATGTCCCGAATTCTGAATTCTAGTCCTGACCGTTCATTTATTAATCTGACGGTTAGGAGTGGATTACTTAATTTTTAAATGCTGGTGACTCTGGTCGTCGGGTCAACAATGGACAACCATCATTAGAATTCAGAACGATCTAGTAAGGAAATTTATGTTCTGTTTTTGGCCAAGACATATAATCAAGAACGTTCTAAATTGGTGAGTGACTCCTCATACCGCCTACTTAAATGTGGTATTGTTAAGGTCACCGGCATAGTTTATTAAATAAATGTACAAATCCTAATGTGTTGGTCTCGTGGTGGAAGTTTGGGACTTAAGTTTTCAAGGAGGGATGAGGTCTCAGGTTCAATCTCCACTGGGTACAAACAATTCTTTGGAGCCACGATCGCGGGCCAAAGGCCCGAGACTTACCCGATCCATGTGGAGGGGTCGCTTTGCATGGATCCTATGGATTAATCGGACAAAAAATAATTCCGGATACCATGGTTATCCAAAAAAAATGTACAAAATTTTGTAAAGTAGTTTTTATTGAAGTTTTTTCTTATGAAAGTGCAATACTTGATTTGTTTGTGTGGTTCGGCCATACAAATTTTGTAATTTTGTACCTTTTCATTTTGTTAACCTAGCCTTTTCGCTTAGGCCAGGGTCGTCCAACGCATGGGCGGATGCACCAAGGTGCCCGGGCACCCCCAGTGCAGAAAAAAAACCCGAATCTTAGGGCCTATAAAAAGAAATTGAAGCCCAACATATTTTTGAAGTCCATTCACTCTTTCAGCCGAGTAACAAAGATTCTGTTCATAATCAATTCCAAACCCAGCCAAGCGCTTACGAAAAGTCTGAACGCTGGAGCTCTGATTTCTGAAGACTGAAGACGCAATCGTTGGTGCAATAATTGGTGCAAAAAGTATTTTTTTTATTTTTTTCCTCTTTGATTAAATTATAATTGTTTTGCTAATTTACGCATTTTATTGTTGAATGCTACTGTTTTATCATTAGGTGTATCATTATAAAAAGAATTACTAATTTTTTCGCAATAAGACGACAGATAATTTTTTGGCAGATAGTATAGTGTGATACTTTGAGAGTGATATTTTCTCTCGGATAGAGAATGAAGCTATTTTACAACGATTTTAAAGAATGACGACTAGAAGATTTCAACTAGCGCCGATCAAACAAATATCAAATAAACATTGTAGTTCGTGTATATGTAATATTTAAAATTAGGTACATTTTTTTAACTTTATTTACACGTTAAGCTCCATTTTTTATAATTTTTAAATGAGCACCCCCGACCGTAGAATCGTGAATCCACCACTGCCTATATATGCAAATATTTCAATAGCACGTGATACATGCATCAAGCCCAAGGGCGAACCCATCCCTCGACGGGTCCGAACAGCAGCCTGGGGTTAATTTTGACGAGACCAAAAATTTTCAATGTAAATTCGGAACTGATTTTAATATTTTTAAGACTTAAACCGTCATAAATATTATTTCTAACTTTACCGATGAAGTCCAATTGAGTTGATCAAGTCAAAATGTTTTAATTTTGCTTGTGTCAACCAATTAGAGTCCGTTTGCCAAACATAAGAAACCCGCGGCCCCGGAGAACCCATTTGGGTTTAAAAGGAGATGCTGTCTCACTGTCTCTTTAATTTTCTGATTTTCCTCTCTGTCAACTCCGAAGAGAGGAAAACGTCACCGTTACTATGCAATAGTGACTTCCTGGCAGCAGTGCGGGATTACTCGCTCGCTCGCTCGCAGGCTCTCACACTCTCTTGTCGGATTTTCTCTTGCTGCTGCGAAAACTCTCATTACTTGTTGAGTTATTCTGTAACTATAAGACATAAGGAAGTTTAAATCCGGGTTGTGATTCAAGTTTTTCGGAGTTTTTGTTCCGTTGTTGAATTCGTTTTCGGCAAGACTTCTGGGATCTTGGCCGCGGTTTTCGGTAAGACTTCTGGGAATTTTTGGGTCCAACAATCAATGGAATTTCATATCCTTACTCGCTGACCAAGTCCAAATGGTTTTGGTTATAATGATTAATTGGTCTATTAATTCAAAACGTATAACTTCTCTTTATTTATTTCATTTATTCAGTACATTTTTAGTCCTCGTAAAATCTTCAATATCTCCTCCACCTCCAGGCTCCAGGATCCATGCTCCAGGCCATGTGATGATCCTCCTCTCTAACACCGCAGATTATTTCCAGTACTCACCCCAAATTGGTTGCAATACCTTGTATAATAATTAACTCGAGCAGTGACTGTTGCAGGATTCGCCCCGTTGCATTCGAGTGGGCCATTGATGGCACGGATGGTGGCTCCGAATCCCTGGCCAGATGTTATCAGTCTGTGGCAGTTATTCATCCAGAACCAAAGGGCGGTTCTCCAAGCAACGATAGGGTCACGAGCCACGCGACCTGGATCAGTCAGACCGTTGAATCCGATGCTTTGTCCTGCCGGGCCGTAGTTGTAGTTCCATGATAGTTGAAGCGGGCCACGACCATAATAACCCTGGCCGGGTGCGCACGGCCACTGCCTGTTGTTCGGGTCACAATAGTTCCTGGTTGCACCATTGATCTCTTCGATGTAGCACATAGCTGAATGAAGTGGACACACAAAGAATATGTTTAAGAAATCAAATTCACTAATATAAATAGACACGCACTTGCACACACGAAATTGGAACTCGAGGTCAGGTCGATTTTAAGGTTACACAATTATGTGTGAGTTTTGAAAACTTACATCCCGTTTCATGGGTCACATGAGCAAAGAATGCAGCGATCTCTCGCCTGGAATCATCACCACTGCCGGTTGTTCCAAAAGCGGGATATGATCCGACGGCCTGGAGAAAATTTGCTCGTGTATAGAATCGCTTGCCTGGGCAACTGTTTGGCGCCTGATTAATGATGTTGTTGAAGAAAGCATCTGTGACGATATCGGAAACTCTTCCTCCGTTGCCGGTTGGTGCACTGTAGCATGGTCCGGCCCTGCAACCGGTGCCGCAATAATCATTGCCTGTGCCACAGTAGCCGTACTGGCTGCAGCACAAGTTGGAGGCGCATCCGCAATTCTGGCCGGAGACTAGTTTACCGGTGGCCAAAAGTATGGCCACAAGGGTGCAAATCATGACTAGATGTTTATTCATTTTCATGGAGTTGCAGTAGCGATGTTGTTTTTGCCGTTTTTGTTGGGTGTGTTAGGATTGAGGAAGTGGTGGTTATTTATAGGAGCGGACGACATGAGAAAGTTGGGTTCAGTGGGAATTCCGTCGGAAATGTTTGATGGCTGCAAAAATGTCGAGTCAAATGGCGGACTTTGAAATTTGGGTGGGCTAAATCAAGACCAGGCCTTCAGAATAATAATATCTCGGAACTTAAACGTGTTAGTTTTTAAAATTATAATTTTATTATAACAATTTTTTTGAAAGATGAGTGTTGTGCTGAGCCAATTTTTTTACTATTTTACTCATTTTTAAAACTTAAAATTTTTAAAAAATAATCAACTTTTAACATTTTTTCCTTTTAAAAATTAGAATAATAATTTTAAAATTATATTAAACTCATAAATAATATATTAGCCAAAACTGTCCTTATTTTCATACTTAATTAGTTAAATGAAAGTTATTTATAAAATTTATTATCAATTTTATAATATAAAATTAAAATTCAATTTTAAATAATTATCTTTTAATAATTTGCACAAAACATCACACAATCTCTAACTAAAAATAAGAACAATTAGAAAAAGAAGTGTAAGAAAAAGCATAGGAAACTCTCTGCAAAAATGACCCTAATGAGCTAAATCATGAGCAGACCTTAATTTAGATGTTTGATTAAGGTTTTGGTTATGCTAGACTTACCAAA
>JAOYMZ010021481.1:0-18254 GCA_025802335.1 Pinguicula primuliflora
TAAATGTCATTAAGAATTTTGTATGTTAAATAACTAATCTTTTATTTTTATAGGGATGAATTAGGGATAAAGTGTTGGGACATATAACATTATTCCTTAATTTGGGTCCCGATTTGTTTTTTATGAGCAGGTTTTTTGTTTGACGTTTCTGCTGTGTAATAAAAAAAAACTGACACAAATCAGACAGTATTTTTTCGAAAGTTAAATAGCAATTTTATAAAAGTAATAAGTTATTTTCAGTCCCACTGTATAAACTATAACCCGCACAATAGAACTTTATTTGAATTAAATGTTTTTTCTTTATGATAAACGGTTAGTGTGACTGAATTCTTTCCAAATATTTGAATTTTTCATATTAAAAATGAGCTAAGTGTCAAAAAATTGAATTAATAAAATGCAAGGAGGTCAATTCTATAGACTTGATAAAAAAAAAGAATACAAAGACTATTCTAAATAGTTGATTCTTTTTTTTCTTCAACAAAAGAGTTTCATTGATGACAAAATATTTTATTATGTTGCACCGAGAAATGATATGTCACACTCCTCACAACACAAACTCCACACTCCCATCTCACATGGGAGTGGGCCCCCCCCACACCACTAGTGCGTGTGGAACTCACTCCCATGCGGGATGTGAGTGTGGAGTGTGTGTTGGGAGGAATGATGTATATCCACCTATCTGACCTAACCTCCCTATTACTATTTGCACCATCCTTGAGCTGAGGCCGACAACTTGTGGAGTTTCTGCTTGTAGCATCCTTGCGCTTCAAATCCGGAGCTGAGTGTACATGAACTTCCCAACGTGCTGTTGGAGCTCATGGAAGACTACAGCTGATCTTCATTTAGATGTTAAGAACTATATCCATCAGAACCCAAGCCCGTCTCCTTGCCTTCGTCCACGTCGAGCCAAATGAGTGAACTCCCGCCTTCATTACTTGCTCATAACAGAATCTAGAGATGTTCCTACACGTGAGAGAAACCAAAGAAAGAAACTACCCTGATCCTCACCTAAGTCCTATACGTTCGGAGTAATATTTGGTAACTCCTACCCGTCTGAATCCCGCTAGGTGAAGACAGTGGCAGATCTTGGATGTCTAACTAGGGGGTGCGTTTTACATAGGGTGCAAATTCTGTGGGTCTAAATAGGGGGTGCGGGGTAGTACATGTCAAAGGGGAAAAAAAATTTAGGGGGTGCAGGTGCACCCCCCACGCCCCAGTTGGCTCCGCCATTGGGTGAAGATGGTGAGTCGTCCCGCCTCCTCAAAGCCTCTTCCAGCAACCTCCGGGGTAAAAGGAAAATTCGGAGGAGGAAAAAGAGTATGACACCCGACTTGCCTCATTTACAACGAATGTGAGTGTGTGTGTCTCCCACCCGTGTGTGCCTATCTATATGCCTGTGCCTGTTCATAGTTGTCATGTTTGGATCGAGCCAATTTAGATCTTCATTATTCTGTTGTTACTTCCAATATTTTGCATTTGGTGAAGAAGTTGTGATCCCCAGTTCCATAGCCACACCTTGCAAACGAGAACAACAAGTTAATCATCATCAAGTTGTTGATTGGATAACTATATTTATCATCAAGTTAATGCTCTTTTTATATATTATTACAAAATTCTCTTTCATTAATTTGTATAACATTTAATTGCCAGAACCTCAATAGACTTTTAACGATGTATGACTACACTAATTATATATAAGAAAAAAAGATCATATGGACAATTCTAACTACAATGGACAATATTTTATTTGCCACATGGTTATATTGTTAGAAGGCTTATAGATAAAAGATCAAAAGTCTCATATTTTGGCATGGTCACGGCAACGAGTCATTAAAAATTTTTAAAATTCAATTAAGAACTACTTAATTCAAAAAATAAAAAGCGAAATAAACCGTGATTGACCAATGGGATAAAATAAAGAATGTAAGTATTATCCACGAAATTTTGATATCAACATAGTCAAATTTACCCTCACTCTCCTATATGAACTAGTCAGACAAATGTCTGCTTTCGGTGTGGGATAAAATACACTAAACCCACTTCAACAAGGGCTGATTTCGACCTACCCAGAGCAAAGCAACACGTTGCTGCAAGCTTTCAATTTCTGATTTCGACCTACCAAAGCAGATTCTTCACAGAGTCCGTCGCTTGTCCGCCATCCCTCTTCCGTCATCCCTCCTCCACCATCCTCCGGAGATCCCATCCCTTCTCCACCATCCCCCACCATCACCCGGTCACCGCGACGGTACATCGTTGTGGAGAAGAGATTCAGGGCCAACGCTGTAGAGCCATCGGAAACAGCAATGATCCCCTCCATGGCTGCTGCGGCGAGAGTGAGCAACATCTCCACTCCGTCGAAAAACCAGCACTCCTTTGTAAAATTAGCACTCCATCGAAAAATCAGCAAAGCTATGCATGTCCACTCCGTCGGAAAATCAGCGAGTTGGGAAGAGAAGCCACGTTATAAATTCAGATTTGATGTTGAAATGTTGATAAGAGAAGTCAGGTGACTCTGTCTTTTTTTTATTATAATAAAAGTTAGATGACTCTCGCCTAATTTTTCATTGCATTAAGATCAGATTAATGATGTTAGGTCAAGAATGTTAATACTGACTATTCAAGTGTTATGAATCAATGGTCACGATTACCATCCTGCACCTAAGATCATTAATCTGGTCCGAACATTGGACTATAAAATTTCTCTTAGATCTCACAATATCAATGGGCAAAATTTAATGTATTTTTATATATATCATTACAAAATTCTCCTATGCTCCTCAGCATTCGTACTTAAATCTGTTTGTCAAATTGGTTAACTATATAAAATATTAGATATTATGGGAAAATAGGTGCAATTTAATGGGAACTAGTTACTGTACGTGGCTGAAGTCATGGTGTGTAAAATTATCGTTGTGTAAAATTACTATCGTTGAAATAGTGTCGAAATCATATCAAATCACATCTCAAATCGAACCTCGCGACATGCTGATTATAATGATGTAGTCCGTTTCGACGAACGATAAGCGATTCGCCACATATATCCGATTGTAAAAAAATGTATGAGAGAAAAAACTAAATATAATAAAATATGAATTAAAAAGAGAAAAAAAGGAAAAGAGACATAACTTATCCTCATTCGTGCTAAATTGCACCTCATTCTTGCTGATGTGTCGCTCTCTCATTGATCACACAATCATGCTCCGAAATTTTTACGAGCTATCTTAATATATAGATGTTTGATTTCGATTGAAATTATTAATTTATTCATCAATTATAAAACTATAAAAAGTTAATGAGTTTCAATTTTAGATACAAACTAAATAACAAAAAATAATTATAAATAATATTTTTTATTTGGAATATATTTTTTAGCTTTGATTTGATTTTGAGAATAAGTGGCATTGGGGCATTTTCGAGCCGCTCCGCACCCAGGCAAAAGAATGTATTTACTTATTTTATTTTATTTTTGCAAAAAAAATATTTTTTAAAATAAAAAATTAGTCGGATGGCTCGGGTGGATGCTCTGCACCCTGGACACCCCAGGTAGGGATAGCAATGGGTCGGGATGGGTCAGAGCCGCCCCACTATCGTAGGAGGAGGACCCGACTCTAATGGCTGAATAACCCAGACCCGCCCCACCCCGTGGAGACCGGGCCTACGGGTCGGGTGGGGTAAAACCTACCAATACCCGAAAAAAATAATTTTTAAATTAATATTTCAATAAATATATAAAAAATAAAAGTTTAGACTATAAATAATTATAAAAAAATATAAAAATAATTATATATAAATTTAAAGGGCGGGGTGGGTCGCCCACCCCTGTCCAAGACCGGCCTGCGGGGTGGATTCGGGACAACCAGCCGGGTGGATCCAAATTGCAAACCCTACGCCCAGCTGTTGAGCCATCCAGTACCCCACCCCGCCCCAAAGCAGAGCGGTTTTGAGTCTGCGGCCGCACACTTGAACATTGGTTGTCATATTTAATACTCTATTATGGACTTTTATTTGTCAATTTCAAATTGGTTTAGAGAAGATGGCC
This sequence comes from Pinguicula primuliflora, assembly GCA_025802335.1. Lineage (NCBI taxonomy): Eukaryota > Viridiplantae > Streptophyta > Magnoliopsida > Lamiales > Lentibulariaceae > Pinguicula > Pinguicula primuliflora. The sequence goes on from JAOYMZ010021481.1 coordinate 4,040, forward strand.
CTAGGGTGAGATCTTATTAAAAATTATGTTTAATTAATCAAGAATGATAGGATTATAGAAATTATCTTAATCAAATTTCGGTAAGCTGCTTATTTGGTGACTCAATTCGGTTAATCTGTCTATTTCGGTGACTCTGAGTCACCAAAATAAAATCCGTCAACGGTTTTGGAATCATTGCGTCGAAATATTTTAGGAACCAATGTTAAATTTTACTTTCGCCACTCGCAGCACACATGTTTAAGGTTAAGGTTAACTTTATTATTATTAAAATACTTGTTTGATAGAGATTTCGTTTTTTTTCGATAAAGTCACTAGAATTAGAATCTATAACCCGTTCTTAAAAGATTTCGATGCAAAGATTTCAAAAACGTTCAAAGATTTTTTTCGGCGAGGTAATGATCAATTACCAAAAATTTGGTTAGAATTTGTTCGATAATCGTAGCATCTCATTTAATTAATTGGGTGTTGTAATTTTTAGTAATCATCAACATAAAATATATACCTATATAGAGTTCTGATCTTATAAATACCTATATCAGAATGTTTAAAAATCAAGAAGGTCTCATGGATGTATGTGAGGGCTATACAAGATCTGTATGGGGGTGCGAAGACTAGTGTGCGGACCCCAATGGGAGAAACAAAGTATTTTTCAGTAGATATAGGATTTCATCAAGTGTCACCACTGAGTTTGTTTCTTTTTGCGCTAATTATAGATGTACTTTCTCAGGATCTACAGAATGAAGTACTTTGATATATGTTGTTTGCAAATGATCTTGCCTTAGTGGCTGAGACGAAGGAGGAGGTCAATGCTAAGTTGGAGTGTTAGAGAGAGACATTGGAGGCTAATGGTCTCCGATTGAGTTGCTCGAAGATGGAGTATATGGCATGCAATTTTGCTAATGAAACAGAGGAAAGTAGAATGGAAGTTATGATTGCAAATCAGACCCTTCAACAGAAAGATAGTTTCAAATATCTATGATCCATCATACAAAATGATGGATGTGTGGAAGGCAACGTTATCAATCGCCTCAAAGTCTGATGGATGAAATGGCGGTCGGCTACTGGAGTGTTGTGCGATAAAAGAGTCTTACTCAAGTTAAAAGAAAAGTTTTATAGAACGGTTATAAGACCAGCGATGCTCTATGGGTCAGAATGTTGGGCTATGAGACTTTCACATGCACGAAAATTTGAGGTGGCGGAGGTGCGGATGTTAAGGTTGATGTGTGGTCGCACGAGATTAGACAAGATTCCAAATGTGGTCATTAGAGATACACTGGGTGTCGCATCTATAAATGACAAACTAAGGGAGGGAAGGTTACGATAATTTGGACATGTACGCAGAATGAGTTTGGTTGTGCCAGTCAGGAGAGTCGAAGGATTACAAGTCGAAAAACGACAATGGCGGGGGAGACATAAGAGGACATGTGATGAGCAGATTCGGTTAGATTTAGTAGGATTAAACCTCTAAGAAGACATGACCTCTGATAGGACGAGTTGGAGACGTAATATTACAGTTAAGGATACATAAGACTATATAGAGTAGTTATCTGTTTATTGACTTTTAGTTTGATATAAATAAGTGAGACATACTAGTGGGTAGGTTGCATTTATTTGTATTTCATCTATTAAGAGTAGAATGCAGTTATTTGGTTTGTTTGTTCGTTAATTGTGTAGACATTTATTTATTTCGGTATGTATTTATTGCATGGTTGAGGTAAGTAATTTATTTCAGTTATATTTGCTTCTTCTTCTTTTTATTTTTATTTTTGTATTATATTATTATTCTATTATTATTATTATTTTTCGAGCTGGGCGTTTCCACAAAAATAATCTTCCCATCCTGTTGAGGGGTGAGAGTATGATTGCGTAAATCCGATCCTCCCCAGACCCTGCCTAAAAGCGGCATTTACTGAGTATGTTTGGTTTGGTTTGGTTTATAGAGTTCTAATCTTATGCACAACAATACTGTGGACAATTTATGATATATTGTACAGTTTTCATTGCAACCATCAGTTTTAGAATCAACGGCTGCCATAAACTGGGTTACTGAAACAGAGATTCCACTCTGTTTAGAGAGGTTCTCGTCTACGATTTCATATTCCTACATCTTCAACTGGAGTGACAAAAATCAACAATAAAAATCCAACACAAAATCACAACTCATGAGAGAAGTAACAAAAATCTATGTCCAGTTTTAATGGAGATTAGTGTTGGGGATTCGCCGCCGACAGGGTTGAAGATTCACCGGCGATGGCAACAGATTGCTAAAATTATTTCTTTTCAGAACTTTTCTTTTTTCCATAGCAATTATCTTTCTTCTGTGTAATAATGGATTTTGATTTCTATGTTTGTGTATTGAGACGTAGTAACAGTCGATGGACGATTCAAGAAGTTGGAGTCTAGGGGTGCCCACTTAAGAGCAGAGAAAGCAGAGAAATGACAGTAGAGGTCGCTTAGTACCTAGACAGTCTAGGCGTTCCTAAGTGGATGCTAAGATGATATTTTGGTAGAGCAGAGGGCAACCGTCCTGCACTTAGACGGGTTGGGCACCCTCCTCCTCAAACATAGTTTAATAGTTATTAAAAAAAGGTGGTGGTTCCATTGCCATCTTCTTATACATCAATTTATACACTCTTTTAAATTCCGGCCACTAACATCGTCCGTTGACGGAATTGGTCACATCGTTAGAAACCTTATACATAGAAGATCACATGTTCAAGTTTTGGTCTGGTTCCGACGACTTTATCACTGTTTAATGGGGTTTCATATTTTCCCCTAGGGTTAAATAGTCATAAATAGGATTTTAGGAAATTCCGGCGACTTCTCACGTTAACGGGCTATGCTAGTATAAGGTTTCTAATGATGTGACCAATTCCGTCAACGGGCTATGCTAGTAGCCGGAATTAAAATGGAGTGTATAAATTGATGTATAAGAAGATGGCAATGGAACCACCCCCATTAAAAAATAGAGCTAACATAAAAGAACAAATAGTATTAAAAAATATATCTAATTTTAAATACAAAAATGATAAGTGACCAATTTCTTGAGTCAACTTTTTGGACAAACTTTTCAATATCGTGGTTTTTTGACTATCGAAATAAAAAAGTAAGATTGGTTTTGGAATTCTCACGTTGAATAGGAACCGGTCCTAAACTTTCATTTTGGCCCTCGTAACACAACGTTTAAAGTTAGAGTTAAGTTTGTTGCTCTTGAAATACTTATTTAATAAAATTTTAGTATTTGGGCGACAAAACCGAAATCCATTACTGGTTCCAACATTATTTCGACGTTAGGATTTCAAAACTGATCCTACTTTTTTATTTCGACAGTCAAAAGACCACAATATCGAAAAATTAATACAAAAAGTTGATCACTTACCATTACCTTTTTAAATATTACATGTTCACCGATATATAATATTTACCATTCATGTGATTGCACAGATTAAACGCACAAACAGATTATATTATGTGCCCAAATTTAATACATTTAAATTTGAATAGTGGCCTACGAGGTAATAAAATATTGTCATATTATTTTTTTTTGATAAGTGAGAAGTTTTATTGATGAATTGTTTACATATTTACATTTTCAGCATATCAGGCCTCCTGGGCCTCACCAATCTTGGGCTTACACTTACTACTTCATGCAGTTTATAGGATTTAAACATCAAGCACCTAGCCCAATTTCAGTGCCCAATATCCTTTTGGCCCGAAGAATAAGCCATAATCTTAGTTTGACGATTTCAAGTACTCCGTCTTCATCGCAGGCTTCATGTCTGAAAATGATAGCATTCCTACATTTCCATACTTCCCAAATGATCTGCTGCCAGATCAGTGTCCATATTCGCCGTAGTTTACATGGGAAAGTCGTATTTTTCGGCAGGTGAACCAAATCTTCCCAGTTTTGTGCGAGATGTGAACGAATTTCAAGCCAATCGTATGACTTTTTCCATATACTGGCTGTTGTCGGACAGTGAAAGACGAGATGTGCCACCGTCTCATGCTCTTCCTGGCAAAGGGGGCAGTATAGGCTTGTATTTGTGAAGCCCCTTCGCACGAGATTGTCAGCCGTCGGGACCCTGTTCTGCATTATCTTCCAGGTAAATCCTGCTATCTTTGGTATGGATTGTTTGTGCCAAGCCCCGGCTGCAATCACCGTATTTTCCTCAATTTCCCAGTCTTCCATCATAATTAGTTCATATACTTCACTTGTTATATATCGTACCTGCCTATTGTCGTATTATTTAAAACAAAAAATTACACAATGAAATAAAATGTAAATGACAAATATAAAAAGACACGTAAGTTAACAGTGCGAAATAAGGATAAGGACAGATGATATTTAAAACAAAATTAAATACATGAAAAAAACAACTTTTATTTTTTGACTTTTCAATGCCATGTCATCATCGTCTTCGTTATGCTTTTCCTCAAATTTTTTCAGTAACTTTTCTCTACTAATTTCCATCTTATTCTTTCTTTAAATCTTCCTTTCAGATCTTAATCCTGTTTACTTCATGTTTACCCACCTAAAAATCGAGATGGAGATTGCGCAAGAAACTGGAAAGACAATATGAAGATCTTTTCATCAAATTAAACACGTATCAGATCAATCAACGGCTGTAGTAAAAAGTAAAAACTGAGCACACAAGTTAAAAACTGTGCAAAGTACAGCTGTCTATACGATCAATTCTCTATATACATATAGAGATACACAGGGAAGGGGTGGCTAGGGTGGCTACATTTTTTTGAATGTAATTTGCATTCCTCCTGTAATTTCTAAATATCTTTTTTAAACAAACAATACAACGGTAGTTTTCATAACACAGTACTCACATCACAACACAACATCCTTTTTGGGATGTTAATGCCACAGATTTTGCCGACAGTATCCATTGCAGAGAAGAGGAAACATAAAATCAGCCAGAATCAAAAGCAGTTTACAAAATGGCTGAATATGGATTGAGGTAATTGTCGTCCATTAAAGTTGGCTCTATCTTATACTACACCTCACTCAAGTCTTTTACTCTTACAGCCACCATGAATACTGGAGACAACGACGGTGATGCCCCAAGAAGTTCAGAAATAATAGAGGGTGGAAATGGAGGAGGCACCGTCGGCGACCCCCAGGCTCCGGCAGGAGGCACCGTCGGCCACCCCCAGGCACCGGCAGAATCTAACGAAATAACGGTGGCTGAACCGGAAGGAGACACCCGCGTCCCCCAGGCACCGGCAGGAGGCAACGATGGAACCACGAGGCTAACAATAAGGGGTACATTAGAGGAAAATCTCTCTTCGCCGGAGCTACCAACAGGACAAGGCCCCAACTCTAAATGGAATGTTGTTGCTAACATTCTTATATGTCTGTTCTGTCTGTGCCCGTTTCCAGCATACAAATCCGGCGGCATCTACGTGGATAACCGTCGCGGCGGCCGGGTTAGTCTGGGTTTATCTAGAATTATAAACAGTACTCTTTACTATCTGGTTCTCCAAATTGCGGCCATTATCTGTCTTTTTGAGATAAGACACAAACAGTCTCATGCGTTAAGGTATATGCTTCTTGGGTATTTTGCTGCCATTGGTTTTGCTACCTTTCTAAGAGTGAAGAGAATATTATGCCGCCCATTGGGATGGGTGGTGATGGTGGTGGGGAACCTTCTAGTTGCTGGTTTGGCTTTCGGTAGTAATTACTTGTTCGAACATGGTGGTATTAACACCATATTTCCACGCCACAACATAGTTCAGCAGCATGTTTATGTTGCTGGCATTATATTTTCTTTGATAGAGATGATTAAGCCATCTTCAGATTGTGGATTACTCCAACTATTTATCCAGCAACCACTACAATCCCTTCTCAAATTCAACGACGAGGTGACGGCGAATAAAACCAGGATTCTTGATATCAATACCTTATGTGATGAAATCAAGAGGTTGAACACTGGGAATGCCATCATTAGTAGTGATGTCCAAAAGTTGTGTAACGTTGGCAGTCCAGAGGAAAAAATTCGTTTGATATTCGTTATTCCCTGTCTGGCTTTGGTGGTGGGTTGTACGATTTTCAATCAATTATCCACTACCAGGTTTTTTGAGCGTGAAAAATTGGAGAGGGATGGGCATGAAATTCATGAGCCAGATTACTGCGGCAATTGCCGTTGTAAATCCTGCAGGTATTTACTTATTTCTCTTCTTTGTTTTTTCTTTGATTATATTGTTTAGGGTTTACTAATATAATAATAATTTTTTTTCTTAAAGCGGAAAACGCAAACCTATTGAGGATGCGATAAGAGCTAACGAGAAACATCGTAGAGATGCCCGGAATGCGAGAGATAAAGCTGCTGGAAAAAAGGGGTACTATATGTCGAGCTTCAGCTGGAAATCATTTGTTTCACAACCAGCATGAGGGGGAACAAACCTACAAATCCACGAGATCAGAATGAAAAAATCTTGCCACCACGATTTATTTCGAATTTGAACTCTTAAAACTTTATTACATGTTCTGTCTACTTTTTGGATGTGGCATCGTGGTGATGTTTTTGGATATTTGGTGATTTGTATTATCTTTTGGATTTGGATATTTACTGCTTTTCATTATGTTTTGGTTAATTTTATGCTTATGTTCTAACCTGTTGGGCAAGTAGTTCTCTCTGGTTTTACACAAGACTAATATTTGGCTTATGAATTCTCAATTGAATTCAAGTGGCTGTAAAACATAGATCCTCTAGTAAAGTTACTTCTCTTTGGTTACGAGAAATAAGACATAGTTGTGGTTTTGAAATATCCCCCTTACGAATTGTCTGATTCTCAACTTTTGCCTAGATGATAGCTTATGGTATGGTGACTGGCTAAGCTTTTGTATGGTATTTTGGCTATAAAAGGAAAACGAATGTAGAAGACAACATAAGCAATCAATGAATGAAAACTTCCTTTTCTCATTAGTTGTATTTAGGGTTTCCTCGATTACAAAGGATAGCCGCTCTCCCTTGGAACTTGCAAGTCTTAGCTTCATCATAGGTAGAGCCTAGAGGCAAGGTCAAACCCAAGCCAAGCCTCGAAAAATCACCGCCGAGATCTTCAAAGGTCACACACGGTCAGGCCCTTAACATGTTCTTGGTGACTGGTGATTTTGACAGATATTAATGACGAAGCCTGTGTTTACGGTCTTGGGTAAAATTTCTACATTTTAGAAGACATCAGAATAAATGAAGCTTACATCTCTCTGAACACTTGCCTCATTCGTTCCTCTTCTGACTTTAAACACGACACTACTGCCGCATGTCATATTTTATTTCTACAATGCATTCTGCAGAAATATAGATGCACCTTAAGTATATTATGCACAAATTTTCAAATGCCGAATGGTAGGGTGTTCTCGGCCACGGATCTGCATCAGACGGTCGAGATACAACCACGGTTTAGCCCTTGGGTTTTTAGGATTTAGCCTTTGGGTTTTTATGGTTTAGCCCTTAGGTTTTTAGGGTTTAGTCGTGGGTTTATAACATTTAAATAGGGTTTTAGATTTTTTCGGCGTCAGAAGCCGCCGTAATATTATTTAAAAAAATAGCATTATCTAATAGCAATATTTTTATTATGTAATCCGACGGCCGAAATGCATATTCGGCACGGTAGGGTACGCAGATTGAGCTCCTCACTTAAAGTCTCCCAAGTAATTGTATTCAAAGAATATTAAAATGTAAAAATAAATGGAAGTTGAATTCAAAATCTTCTTCAGTTGGGTATAAAAATCGGAAGTTGAATTCAAAATCTTTTTCTGATGGGTTTCATGTATTCAATAGGAAGCCAAATGAAAGTCAGTTTTTACTTTTAAACAGAAATATAATTTTTAACGCGAATAAAAAAATATAATAATAATAATTTTAAAAAAAAGGTCGGTGGCACTGGGCAGCCGACAAGTTGGCCGAGGCGTTGGGCGGCCCCCTGCCGTCCCACCTTCGCCTTCGTCTCCCGCCTTCTCGTACACTGATGGAGTGTTGAAAGGCACAAGGCGATTGCCCATTACATCGATTGTGCAGCTGACGTATGATAGTTGCATTGAATAGTTTAACGCACGAAGAGTGATTGTTTGCGTATGACATCATTTCTTGATGCGTGGAGTGAGAAAGTCAAACATTTTTACGAGCGAGCTGTGGCACGTGCTCCGATGCACAAAATGAAGGCATTCGATCAGCTTGAGGGTGGAACTCACTTTCACGTGCAAGTTTATACTAAGAGCTCATGTGAACGCCAACATGTCTAGTTAAGTATCTACTATTGCTCTTGTGGTAAGTGTTCTCGATAAGGCATTCCGTGTCCTCATGCGATACAGGTTAGTTTTTCATTAAACAACATTTTAGTAAATAACTTATATACTGATCTTAACATTCTAAAATTTGTAAACTTGTCGAAAATATCGCAAGGACCCCATGGATTATTGAATTCCTGAGGTGACAATTCTCGAGCTTATGCGAGCGTATGAGCAACCATGGTATGCGAGGGGTCCATAGATACTAGAACCAACTCCAGTATTTTCGTTGATACACAAATTTAAACTGAAGACAAAGAAAAGGACCGGCCGGAGAACAGCTGATGGAAGAATACATAATGAACAGGACGAAGGCATAATTCTATCTCAAAATAGTGTAGGCAGACCTCCTAGTTGTGATTGTGATAGAGGACGTAGGCGTGGACGCCAAGCAAGTGATGGTGTACATATTGATTAATATATATAGTATTGTTTATTAAGCATTTGTATCAATGAACACATGTTATGAAATAATTTATTATGCAAAAGCCAATACAACAATTTAAATTTCAAACTAAATGTTACCACAAAATTTTCCAATAATAAAACTTTTCTAAATTCATAATCTTCAAATTTGTATACTTATCAGTAAACTTCGCTTCATCGTCCACCACAAGTAAGTGAGTCGTTGGATTAATAAGTGCATTATTCGCCTCCACAAATAATTTAACATGAAAATACTGCATCTTCCACCATGAGAACTGATCTTTAACTTGATGAGGATTAGGGGGATCAACAGTAAAGGAGTCATGAAAAATAACAAAACACCTGTGCAAAAATTCCGGCCTAAATCCGAAATAGAATATTCACAACTGATGTAGTCCTCATCCCGCATACCAGATTCCATTGCGAGATTTGCTGCTGCCTTTAATATAGGCATGCGCTAGTTACTATTTTCATCCCAGCCGGTATAGTTCATTGTACGTGAAACGAAAGTCAGAAATGGAGGTGTAGATAAATGAAAGTCAGAAATGCCACTTAAATAGGAGAGACCACACAGAAGGTGATCACTAGGAAGGGTCGGGAAACCCCACGCTGAAGACTTCAGCGCGAATGCTTCAGCGCGGTACACTTTGGTGCGGCAGGACAATTTAACAACTACATATTTTTAACATGGCACATTGAAAAATTGACCTGCTCTATTAGTTGGTGAAGAGTTGAACATTTCACTTTTACTTACCGTGGAGTAATCAATCGACCTTTCATCCTATCGTGCATGACCAAGAGTAGTGATATGCGGCACCCCCTTTGGGGACACCCCCTGCGCACCCCCTCTCAAACGGTCCTTTTTGGTGGTATAAATTTTAAAAATGTATGAATCTTACAAATTTATAATTTTAGAATTAATATTACGGCGACGAAGCCGCCGAAAAAATCTAAAACCCTATCCCCTAAACCCAAGAATTAAACCCAATAAACCCTAGGGCTAAATCCAATAAACCTTAGGGCTAAACCCAATAAACTCTAGAGCTAAACGGCCAAAAAAGACCGAAAACGGAGGGAGTGCGCAGGGGGTGCCCCAAAAAGAACCGTTTTGGAGGGGGGTGCGCAGGAGTGTCCCCAAACGGGAATTCCGCATATCACTATTCATCTATTTCTCATTCTAGTCTTCTACTCATTTGCTGAAATGTTCGTTAGTTATTTTTGATAATATGACTGGTTGGTATCATCTAGTACAGCGTGAGCTCAGTTTCCTTATTAAATGAATATAAACATTTTAATGCATTTTTATGAAGAAATTAGTTGAAGCATGCTAGATTCTGGTAAAAAAAATGTGGCATTTAACTATTGTTATCTTGCCGGTTACCAACACAAGTTCACTCGGCATAGAGTAAATGTATAGACTGTATTAGAAATGAACTCCTGATCATTTTTTCTGGATAGGTAAATGGGAGAAATACTTCATCTCATTCTCAGTATTTGAGAATTTTTTACACTCCCGACTAATCTAGGGGGCCTTCACCCAGCCCAAAGGCTCTTATGGATTAGGCCTGGCCAAGGTGCTTTTACTTGAACTTGAACTCGAGACCTCTTAGTCAAAGTTCATCTTGATTGCCACCAAACCAAGCTGCCTTGGTTAATGAAGTCCTAATCACTACTTCCTACCCTTAGTTACATCGCACTACCCTCAAAGCATGTGACCCATCAAGCCCCTTTTACCTCCTTTCTTCTCACATTACTTACATACGCGTAGCTCTTTTTTTTTAAAAATAATAATAAATTAGCTACTAACGAGTCCTAATGTTTAGTACAAGACTATCCTAGCATTTATGAAAATAAAGTACAACCCCAAATGAGAATTAATAGCATCCAACCAAAACAACAAAACTAGTGTTTGTGGGTTCCATGTATGTAGTTGTCTTGGCGAATTGTAGAGTGGCTCTAGCCTCCCAGCACCTGCATTGAAACATGTACTTGAAATGGATTGATACCTGCTTTTGAAATGGATTGATACCTGTTTGTACTTGAAATGGATTGATACCTGTTTGGATGTTTGCTGCGACTGGCCACCTGTGAGCTGCTGCAGGTGTAGGCATGCATCAGTTCTCCAGTTGCAGAGCGAATGACGAATGCTGCTCCCACTCGTCCTTTCCATGTGAGGCCTGCCACATTTAGCTTCCTAAATGGCGGAATTGGGGGAGTCCAAAACGCTCGCCTTTGTGTGAACCTAGCAGATGTCCGGATATCCCATCTGTGCAGCATGCTCAACTCATTTTGTAGAACTGGAGATCTAAAATTCGAGTTCATAGTGATATCTTTCACCAAAGTTAGACTTTGCAGAAGTACTTCATCTGCTCTCATGGGCTTTCCCTCAAACTTTGCTTTACATCTTGCTTTCCATAGTGTCCAACAGGTCACAATGAAGACTATTCTTCTGAGCCTGCGCACCAGGATCCACATTGCTTGTCCATCCATGCCGAAAGCCTTACTGTAATGGTGATGCTTGATGAGTGTCTTCTAATATTGCACCTGCTGCTCAGAACGGACCAAATTTCACCTGCAATTTCGCTGCAAGAAAATAGATGATCTAGGGATTCTTCCTGATGTTTGTTAGTGCAACAATAACATATAGAAGCCAAATGAATGCCTTTGCATTTCAGATTTAAGTCCAGAGGCAAGATATTATGCAACAATCTCCATAAATGAATGCTCATTTTCGTCGGTATGTCATTTGACCAAATAGAATTAAATGAATCAGGTACGTTACCACGTTGTCTTACCATGTTCTACGCTGATTTATTAAAATACTTACCTGCCGATTCTAGCTCCCAGATGGCTCTGTCCTTACCTGGATATACCGCTACCTGTATGATTTCTGCTGCTAGGGGAGGGCCTACCAGATTGGTTAGCGCTGGCCAATGCCACTGATTTCCGCATAGCAAGTGCTGGACCATGAGGTTTTCAAGTTGTACCACGGTTCTGGATGCCACTGTTTGTCCCCAAAACCAGCGGTCAAACCAAAAGGATATGTTACCTGTTCCTACATTCCATCTAATTAGCTGTTGGGCTACTTCTCTGCTATCCACCGTTCTTTTCCATGTATGTGAGTCATTGATTTTGGCTAGAACTATTTCTGCAGGCTGTGTGTTGCAGTATTTCCTTTCCATATATATAGCCCATAGAGATTCAGCTAGCCTAAATTTCCACCACAGTTTGAGGTTTGCTGTCTCAGAGACATCCTGCAGCCGCCTAAGACCGAGACCTCCTTCAGCTGGAGGAAGGCATATTTTTTTCCAACTTTGCCAGTGGGTTTTGTGCTTACCACCCTTCGTTCCCCAAAAGAATTTTGCAAAAATTGCTTCAATCGCTTTGAGAATCGATTTGTTAGGTTTCATGCCTAGGAGTTGATACACAGGAAGGCTATACAGGACAGATTTGATCAAGATAAGTTTTCCTCCGTTGGATAAATAGTTGTTGCTCCAACTGTCTATTTTCCATTGTATCTTAAGTTGTAGTGCTGTAAAATGACTATTTTTTTCCTTCCCCTGTACAGTTGGATTCCCAAGTATGTAATTGGGAGATTTGCGATATTCATTCCTGTCCATTTGGATATGGATCTCTTAATGTGAGAGGGGGCTTTGGGAGAAGTTACGAAGTTGCTCTTTGATATATTGATTTTTTGGCCAGAACATGCTTCATAGGCTCTAAGGACTTTGAAGCATAAATCTATGGCTTTTTTGGAACCCCGGGTAAAAATTAATAAGTCATCCGCGTAGGCGAGATGTGATATAATTAGGCATCCCTCTAGGACTCGGTATGAGGTTTGGGGATGTTTTGAATTTAGGAGGTTGAGGCTCCGACTTAAAACCTCACAAGATATGATGAAGAGTAGGGGGTAAAGAGGGTCGCCTTGTTTCAACCCTCTTGAGGATTTAAAGTATCCGTGTATTTGACCTTGGAGAAGTATAGAGAAATAGGAATTAGGGAGACTTCTCCAAATCATGTCTATAAATACCTCTGAAAAGCCAAACTTCCTCAGGGCGCTGATTAGGAAAAGCCAAGAAACTCTATCGAAGGCCTTGGTCATATCTAGTTTGATGGCTATGTTATGTCCTGTTGTGCTTTTATCAATTTGATGGATCATTTCTTGTGCCAGCAAGATATTGTAGGTTATGGCACTGCCTTTGACAAAACCACTTTGCCGAGGGGAGATTATCAAAGGCAGGATCTTTGACAAACGAGATGCTAGAATTTTAGAGACTATTTTGGCAGTGAAGTTGCAGAGGCTGATAGGGCGGAAGTCCAAACATGTTTTGGGATTATCCATTTTTGGGATAAGGCAGATGAGGGCACTAGTTATTGAGCGTGGAAATTCTGCCCCAGCAAAGAAGGCCGGGACCATATTCAGGAGATTTGGGGATATGATGTCCCAGCAGTGTCTGAAAAATGCCCCTGTGAAGCCAAATGGGCCGGGAGCACTGTCTTTGTCAAGGTCAAAAACTATAGATTTAAGTTCTGTGATGTCTGGCCATTTGATCAGGTCGTTATTATGTTCTTCTGTGAGGGTCTTTGGAATGACACTAAGGACCTCAGAGCAGTCCTATGTGGATTCTGCAGTGAATTGTTGAATAAAATGTGTTTCGAACACTTTTGGAATTTCTTTAGGATTGATCATCTCTCCGTTTGAGTTTTGGAGGCTTAGTTTGTTATTTCTGATTCTGTGTATATGGACCTTCTTATGAAAGAATTTTGTATTTTTATCCCCTTCCTCAAGCCATTTAATTCTGGATTTTTCTCTCCAAAATTGCTCCTCCGCCAGTAGATGTGCTTGATATAATTCTTTGGCTTCATTGAGCTTAACTGCATCCATCTCTAGTTGGGATGTTTGGTAGGCCATTTCTAGTTGCATTATTTCGTTTTAAGTTTGTCTTGGATTGTTGAATATGTTACCATAGATTTGTTTGTTCCAAAGCCTTAGGTCAGCTCTTAAACACTTTAGTTTGATGCTAAAAATGTTCATAGGATTGGTGTGTGGTGTAGGTTTATTCCAGGAATCCGATACTAGGTGGTTAAAGGAGCCATGGGAGGTCCAAAGCTGGTGGAATTGGAACCTGCCATGTCTCTTCTGATTTGAAGCTTGTAGATCTAGTAATAAGGGATAGTAGTCAGATTGACCCTTGTGTAGGTGTGAAACCGTAACAGATGGGCCGTTTTCCAACCAAGGGCGGGAATGGTTCCGGTCAGGGCAGGAATGGTTCCGGTCACGGTGGGACTGGCAATGGTAGAGGTAAAGCTACTAGCCGTCATGGTAGAGATGAGATTGAAAGGGTGGTTAACAGTTATTTCTCTGTGGGTGCTTTCTGTGTTGTCTCTCTGTTGATTGCTGCATTTCTTGAGTTCAAGGAGAATTATGTGCGGATAGTATCTGTTGTTGTCTATCTTTTTTGTTTTGTTGTTGCTGCTTGGCTGAGG
>JAOYMZ010021492.1:0-18254 GCA_025802335.1 Pinguicula primuliflora
AATTCATAAGATAGTGGAAAAGTGCATGTTTTGAGCTTAAATCTTGGTGTTTAGGGAATGAAATGGACTAAAATGTAACATGAAATAAGCCCTAATTAGGTACTTATCAATGCTCGACTTTATTTATGTTAGTCAAAGAAGCATTCATGACAGGCATGAGGAAAAGCAGTACATGATATAAATGCAGGCATGAAAGAGGAACAGTACAATAAATATAGGCATGAATAAGAACAGTACATGCTGTATCTTAAGGACTATAAATGATGTACATTACATAAACGAAAGAATAAGAAAAAAGAAGAGAAAAATGATGGAAGTATTCTTCTTCCCGTGGAGTAGGGATTCCTCCCGAACCACATAAATATCGTGTTGTATTTTCCTTTATGGTATCAGAGCTAGGAATTTGATTCTCGTATTTCGTCATCTACCAAAGGAGTGGGACGATGGCAGAATCAGCTGCTCTCGTAGAGGCTGCCAAGATTCTAAGTGAGCAACTCAAATCACTCTTGGAAAAGAGAGATGACTAACAACTAGTCGTAACCGAGGGACAAGCAGGACAGGCCGGAGGCGGCTATGAGGCGGACGTTGTCCCGAATGTCCAATTGGACAATCAGAATTACATCATGTGGAAAAGGTGCATCGAAATGACAATTGGCGGCCGAGGACGGATCAACCTTGTTACGGGAGAGCCCCCACCACCAAAAGAGGGAGAACCCAGATTTCACTCATGGTGGGAACGAGATCTGCAAGTATACGAATGGATTACGAAAAATATAGATAAAAGCATCCAACGACAATATATGAATTTCCCTACTTCTCAAGAACTATGGAAAGGCTTGGCAAAGACTTACCAATCTGGTGAGGATAATTTACAAATTTACGCTCTTACCACACGGGCAGACAATCTGAAGCAAGGAAACATGATGATTGAGGAATATTATAGCAAGAGTAAGAACCTATGAATGGAGGTGGATAGGAGGCATCCAAACCTCATGACCGACCCAGCGGATATTTTGAAATTTAATGCCCTACAAGAAGAACATCGCTTATTCAAGTTCCTGTCTGGACTGGACAAAGTATTTGACGATATTGTACGGGATGTGCTGAGAGAGCGAAAGTTACCTGATATGGATGAGGCATACGGAATTGTTCGGCAGGAAGCAACAAGAGGACACATTCTCGGCCCGGGATAGAAATCAGTACCGGGCGTAGAATCCGGATCGGGGGTCAGGTCGGGTCTGAACCTCCAGCGACAATTGCAGTATTCAGGGACACATCCGCAGTGACTGCTACCGAGCCGGTGGAGGCAATCGACGAGGACGGGGGAGGAGAGCTCCCAGCAACTGGCCCTGAAGAGCGACCGTCGTCATGGGAGAAGGGTTGGAGAATGAGAACAAAGCTAATGCCACTGTAACCGTCGGTATTGGTAGGCGACGGACCGACGGAGACCACTCGGAGCAAAGCCATCCAAATACCGGACAACAGATGAATCGACTGGAGGAGACGAAATCTCACCATGGAGATACGATTCAAAGTCAAGAGTCTCGAACCTTCGACACAGGTATAGATTTGGGGATGAAAAATTGGGCTCATGTATTATGTAGGTCAGGAAAAGAGTCTGGGTCGAGACACAAATCTGGGCCACGAAAATGGTACAAGCCGATTTTAAATACAAAAAGGAATGGGCTGGAAAATATTGGTGATGGGCCACCGACAAAAATGGGCGAAAAATTAAAATTAAGTGCAGTTTTTTCGTTAACTGGCCCGAAATATTTTTCTGACGAAGTTTTTGGTGATCTTAAAGATGAAATTTCATACGCCTGTCTTGGAACTGGTCAAAAATCAGATAATTGGATTTTTGACTTCGGAGCTACTGACACTGTGATATATGACCCTTCTGATATTAAAAGATTGCAGGTTCCTAAGAAGAAAATGATTCAAACAGTGAATGGAGAACTACTGTCAGTAACAAAAGGGGGGCAATTAAGATAACACCTACTCTTAACTTATCTAATTGTCTTCTAGTGCCATCATTGTCTCACAAGTTACTCTATATCAGCCACGTCACAAGAGAGTTAAATTGTATCGTTCTAATATATCCCTCCTTCTGTGTGTTACAGGATATCCGGACGAAGGAGATCATTGGGCGTGATACTGAGAAGAATGGGTTGTACTTTATTGATGAAGTCACTCATGGGTGCTCTCTGACAGCAGTTACAGATCAGAAAGGATGGTTATGGCATAAGCGTTTAGGACACCCGTCTGATGGTTATCTCAAACATTTATTTCCCAGTTTAAGTTGTTTTCCTATTAAGTGTGATGCTTGTGCACGTGCTAAAACTCATCGCACAACCTTCTCTAGTAGCTTATCTCACTCTGAAAAACCTTTTGAATTGATACATTCCAATTTCTGGGGGCCTGCCCCTGTCGTGGGTGGAAACGGTTTTAAGTATTTCTTATTATTTGTGGATAACTGCACACGTACATATATGCTGTATTTATTTTTTAAAACAAAAATCTGATGTTAGCGAAAAAATTCTCCTGTTTTATCGAATGATTTCAAATCAGTTTGGGGCCCGCATGAAATTTTTCCGTACAGACAATGTAGGTGAGTTTGTCAACAGCCAATTATCGAATTTTTTCTCAGAAAAAGGGTGGATCCATCAGACTACTTGCCCTTACACACCTGAACAAAATGGTATTGCGGAACGGAAAAATCGAATTCTCTTGGAAATTACTCGTGCTCTTATGCTTGATTCAGGTGTGCCTTCATATTTTTGGACGGAGGCCATCGTTATTGCAGCTTACTTGGTCAATCGTCTTCCCACAAAAGGATTAGAGTTAAGAAACCACTCGAGTCTCTCTCGGCTCATACTAAGATACCCTCGTATCTTAATCTTCCTCCTAGGGTATTTGAGTGTTCTGTCTTTGTTCATATCCCGAAGATCCATCGTACTAAACTAGAGGCATGTGCATTAAAATGTGTTTTTGTTGGATATGGGGTAAATCAGAAAGGGTACAGATGTTATGATCCTTCCTCTAATCAACTGTTTACGACTCTTCACTGCAACTTTGTTGAGACAGAATTTTTTTATCGCTCGCTCCGGTCTAGCTCGCAGGGGGAGAAAGGGTTGGATAGCTCACTAAACTCGATCGCACTTCCACCAATGAAGATACCTGTACAGCCCATGCCTCCTCAGGACACGACACCCGATCCTATCTCTCTGGATATTCAGGTATGTACTCATGATGCCTGTTGTTGTTACTAACATTCCTATGGAGGCCGTACAGGAGAGAGTACATGTACCTATGGAGGCCATACAGGAGAGAGTACAGGTGCCTATGACTGAGCCCACCCGCATATTACCATCGAGGAGTACTAGAGGGATTCCTGCAAAAAGATACTCGCCTGATCATATTCCGGGAGAACAGAGATATCCCATGGCCAACTTACTCAGGGGGAGAGAATCTGAATCTGCCAAGGCATTTGTGACAGCATTATATAGTGAGACTCTACCAAGGAATGTGGAGGAAGCCATGACTATCCGTGAATGGAAAGAGGCGATGGAAGCTGAGATGAGAGCTCTTGGACAAAATCAAACCTGGACGAAAAAAAGATTGCCATCTCGGGTATGACCTGTTGGGTGTAAGTGGGTCTTCACAATCAAACGAAAAGCTGATGGATCAATAGAGAGATACAAAGCACGACTCGTCGCAAAAGGATATACTCAGACCCAGGGTGTGGACTACTCGGAGACTTTTTCACCTGTGGTAAAAATTGACACGATCAGAGTCCTGTTTTCTATTGCAGCCAACTTGGATTGGCCCTTTCACCAGTTTGATGTGAAAAATGCATTTTTAAATGGAGACTTGAATGAAGAAGTTTATATGGAGCCGCCACTTGGTTTTTCTCATGATTTTCAATCTGGAGAAGTATGCAAACTGGATAAAGCCCTTTACGGACTGAAACAATCATCACGTGCTTGGTTTGGAAGGTTCACCGTTGCAATGAATAAATTTGGGTACAGGCAGAGTAACTCAGACCACACGCTGTTTATAAGGAGAAAAGGGGAGAAGGTGACTTGTCTTCTAATTTATGTTGATGATATGATCATAACTGGAAATGATGTTATAGAAATGAATGACCTTAAGGGAAAATTGTTCGAAGAATTTGAGATGAAGGACATAGGACGATTGAAATACTTCCTTGGAATTGAAGTGGTGAGATCAAAGATTGGGATACATATTTCCCAAAGGAAGTACATACTTGATCTTTTGACAGAAACAGGGTTACGACTGCAAACCAGTGGACATGCCTATGACATCTAATCATGGTCTGATAATAGTAGATGGAGCAAAAAGTGTGGATCGGGAACGATATCAGCATCTAGTGGAGAAATTGATTTACCTAACTCATACCCGGCCAGACATTACCTATGCTGTTGGGGTGATAAGTCAATTTATACAAAATCCTCAGAAAGAACACATGGAAGCAGCTTTGAGGATAGTGAGATATCTGAAAGGAACACCACATACTGGAGTATTATTTCGGAAGAATGGACACCTGAGGATGGAAGCTTATACAGATGCAGATTGGGCCGGAAATCGGTTGGATCGGAGATCCACGTCAGGGTACTTCACACTTATCGGAGGTAACCTAGTAACCTGGAAAAGTAAGAAGCAAAAGGTAGTAGCATTGTCAAGCGTGGAAGCAGAATTCAGGGGAATAGCAAGAGGAATCACAGAAATCTTATGGCTCAGAAAATCGCTAACAGAACTGGGATTTTCTTCGGAGGAACCATGCCCCTTAAGATGCGATAGTCGAGCCACTATACGAATATCTAAAGACCCAGTACAACATGATAGGACCAAACACATGGAAGTTGATAGGCACTTTATTAAAGAAAAGTTGGACAGCAAAATTATTACTCTCCCATATGTGAAATCGGAAGATCAACTTGCAGACATTCTTACAAAGGCAGTGATTGGACATGCGTATCATGATGTGTTGTTCAAGCTGAATATTGGACATTCCAATAGTCAGCTTGAGGGGGAGTGTTGGTCAAAGGAGCCTGAAAACAAATAGTAGATTGTTAGTCAAAGAAGCCTGCAAACAAACAGTAGGGCATGCAAATAAACAGTACCAAACCTGTACATATCATAAATGCAAGGATGATAGAAAACAATGTCGATGTATCTATAAAAGGATGTACTCATATAGTGAAGAATATAAGAAAAAATAGAGAGAAAAAAAATGGAAGTATTCTTCTTCCTGTGGAGTAAGAATTCCTCCCGAACCACGTAAAAATCGTGTTGTGTTGTGCTTTCAATAGGAAGCACATTTGGGGCTGGCTAGGGTTGCCTCAAAACCCAAATTTAGTAATATTTGTTGCCCAACAATCTAGCAACACCTTGACAGTTGGCAACCATCAATAGCGACAGAGACATGGATTTCAGTATGGAGAGCAAGAAATTGCCAGCTCTTGGAGGGGGAAAAGGAAATATGCCAACAAATCAGTCCAAGAATTCAATAAGACCTCTGGAATTGGTACAAATCAAAGGACAAGGAGAAAACCATGATTTTCAATTATAGTTTTTGGAACACAAACCCGGTACCGATCATGAGTGCTATGTGATCTCTTATTGATGGCATCGAGATGGCAAGTAGAAACAAAAGTTCTGCAATCGGTTTTGGAGACGTTGTGTATTGTGCAACCGGTTGTGGGAAAGGAGAAAATGTATAAAGTGTAAATACGATTTTACAGAAATATAGTATACTTTTAAATTATTAAAAAAATGTTTGGGGGCTAGCTCGAGTTATTGTTTATAACCTACTCGAGTGGATAAGCTTACCTTCGATGTCATCTCCACCTACTACTCACAACATAGTATCATCTGGAGTCACACTACCTCCCGTATATGCCTGTAAGTATCTCTGGCCTTGATACTGATTTGAATTCTCACCATGATGTTGTTGTCGATGGTGTTGTTGCAGATATGCCTATTGAAGTTTAGGAGTCTGCACTGGCACGTGTCTTCCACCTCGAAGTACACACCGTTTTGCAACTATGAAGTGTTGTGCTGATCGTGCTCTTGGGATGAAGAAATATCCAATAACTACTATGTTGAGGGGAGAATGACTGAAGTTTCACAAGTATTTATTGTTGCTCTATATGATGAAGATGTTCCTAGAAGTGTTGAGAAGGCGTTGAATATTCCGGAATGGAAAAGGCGATGGAGGTTGAGATCGAGTCTATGAGGGAGAATAATGCATGGGATCAATGCAGATTGCCCGGAGAAAAGAAGTGTGTTCATTGTAAAGTAGCGAGCTGATGACTCAATTGAAAGATTTAAAGTACGAATGTAGCCAAATGCTTTGCACATACCTATGAGATCAATTATTTTGAGACGTTCACCCCAATTACAAAGATTTATACTATTTGTGTAGTCCAAAAGCTGGATTCAGAGGAATTGGTAGATGCTTAACATAGGTCTTATGATTAAGAAAGTTGATGACTGAGCTAAATTTTCACTAGACTTGTCATGCCCTATTTGATGTGATAATCGAGCAGCAATACACATTTATAAGAATTCAGTACAACATGATTGTACCAAGTATATTGAAGTAGACAAACATTTCGTCAAGGGAAAGTTTGCAAATAAGATTATCACTCTTGTGTTTGTTCGATCTAAGAATCAGTTAGGAGTCATTCTCAGCAAAACAGTAGGGAGATAATCTTTAAAGGATGTTTTGTGCAAGTTAGGCGTAGGACATCCCAACACTCAACTTGAGCCGGAATGTTAGTTAGATAAGAGAATAATTAACTTATTCAAATCTTTCCATAATTTCCCATAATTGGATGTATCACAATCCTCTACCATAGATAGTCTCCATTTTTATTTATATATTGTACATGTAAACAAGAGTAATGTTGCGATGTACAATCTTATATATACAACCACAAGTACAACCCATACTTGCTATTGTCCGTCGCCAAAATTTATTGTACCATTGGAAATGCCATGCGCAAGAGATCAAAAGTCTCATGTTTTGGTGCGATTCCGGGATGAGAATTTCTAAAACCCTATTAAGGACGACTTAACACAAGAGAAAATGGTTTTAGAAATTTCCATCGCATCGGAACATGTGCCTTTTGATCTCATATTCATGGGCTTTTCGATGATGCAACCAATTTTGACGACAGACGCTGACATGTATGAGTTGTACTTTTAACTGTACATATGAAAATTCACGTGTAAACCAACATTCTCTAAAGAAAATATTTTGTAACTTCTCAAGTTGTATTGATTTTTATTGAAGTTTTGAGATATGAGAAATTTCGATTCTATTTGAACATAAAGGCATTTCTGATATTGATGCTCCAATTTTATGGGAAATATTATGGTGAGAGTTAGATTAGGGCGTGAATGATCAATATAAAATTAGATCTCTGACTTGTTTCCTTCATCACCAATTGATTGGAGGAAAAAGCGCCTCAACTGTATAGTATATATAGGCCGGCATCTCATCAAGATAGATTCCTCCCTTCCAAGTCCGCGTCCCCGATGACTTATCACATCTGTTCATTAATGTTGGTCTATCGCAAGGAAACTTGGTGCTTGTTTTACTTTTTACAAATGCAGAATGCAGATGCTCAAGAAATCTGACAAATAAAACATTCAACCCTCTTCATTATCGAAGTTAATACACAAATTAGTACCGAGCTATCTATCCTATCAGCACTAATTTCAGCTGCTTCCCCGTCAAAGGGGCCAATGCTTCTTGCCAGGGCGCAACCCACCTATCCAGCTATCCTATTAATGATGCTTTTAGATTAGGATTATCATCATTAACTCATTCAGGAGACTTTTTACGATCACCATTTTGTGTTTGACTTTTCTATCTCTACTTTGAGAAGAGAACAAGTACGTATATTATATTATGTATTTTTTTATTCATCAATAGTGAGTGATACAACTATTTGTCTATTAAAAATTTATTCTCTCTTGAGAAAGGTGCAGTGCAACAACATATCCTAAACTATGATAGATAGATGGGAGAAGAAATACTCGCTGCTGCTGCAAGGATTTTGGATAAGGAGAGCATTGCTTCCATCAAAAATGACAAAATGGACAATTGAATTTAGACTTGTTTTTTTTTGGAAGTTGATGTAAGGACTTTTGGGTACATAATCAAATTGCTTATGTAACTTGTCATGTTTTATGTTTAATTTATCCGTGCACGTCCCGAACTCGATTAATTGTCGGATGATGTAAGAATTATACGAGTCTAAACCCCCGAGTTCATGATTACTTATTTGGATTGTCAACCGGGTAACGCTAAGCGTAACTTGGAGGTTGAAATTCATACACTTGAATTACATCTCAGTTGACCACTAAACCTCGGTTTTTTCGGTCATTAGATTGGACTCTTAGGTTCGGGGCAAAACTCCTTTTTTGGACCTGCTTCTTTGGCCCACGTTGTCCCTAATTTCTTGTCACTTATTTCTGTCTATTGGCCCACTATACATTCACCTATACTTACCCATACTTTCGGCCCAGATTGTTTGGCCCATACACACTTGCACTTACATATTCTGTATTTTATCTCAGCCCGTTACATTTTTTATTTGGCCCATTTCCTTCGTTTACCTACTGAACCTTCTGGACGCCGTATATAAACGACACTTACACATTTTTCACTTACTTCACTCTCTCACTTTCACTCTGGAGCTCTCTCTCTCGGCCAACTCTCTGAAAACCCTAGTTTCCCGATCTTTGATCGATGCTTTCGTTCACTTTTACGGATCTTTATCCGTCTTTCTCACCAGATCTGTGATCCTCACTACATTGCCTATCTTTTGAACCGATTGGTTGAGGGCTAAGGGCTTGGTGCTGTTGGCGAGTTGCAATTTCTTCAAGCCAAAACTGACGGCCACTTTTAGGACTATTCTCGAGTCCTACACTGCATTATTGCGACGGATCTACTCCTATCTCACAAAAACAGGAGTTTTTGCGTTTATATATTTTGTTTCCGAAAGTTTATTTTTCGATTTCTGTCGGTTACTTGTTGAAACTGACTGAGTTCTTGTATCTCTCCAGGGTTTGAGCAAGATCATAGTACCTACAGTTGAAAAGGTATATTAATTGTACGTAAGTGTATTTACAAGCCATATTTACACACAAAATAAAATCAAAAGCCAATTTCCAGTCTTTCTTCTTCTCATTCTCATCGGCGCCTCTTCATTCCTATTAGCGTCATTCTTGTCAGCGCCATTCTCGTCGGACCTACATCCTTCTCATCAACATTCTTCTCATCGGCGCCTCTCTTTGTCATTTTGCAAGAAACATATTTGGATCCCGCACCCAAAATTCGATTGGCAGGAAAAGTTTGTTTTTCTTCTTTTATCTGAATTTGTACCATAGCCAAAGATTGAATTTAGACTACTTTTATTGATCGGGATATGAAAATTTCGGCACTGTACACCAATTTTTTTCTGGTCTAGAATTGCTTAGAATCAGATTAATGAGATATGTCCAGAATAGTTAATCATGGCCGTCAGATTTTTAACGCGACAGCCAGAATAAAACATACTCTAGATTAATAAAATTTAATCAATTATATAGTTGTTTTTATCCTGACTGTCGGATTAAAAATTTGACGCGCATGATTGACTATTCTGGATATATCTTATTAATCTGGTTCTAAACCATTCTGAACCAGAAAAAAATTCGCACACATCTTGTGACACTACCAATGAAAGTTTTTATATATTTTTTTAATAAAATGATTAAATTAAATACCAAATAAGTGGTTCTCATGGGCCTTTTTATAGGCCTGAGCAAATATAGAAAGCCCAATTGAGATTTATTTGTCATTTCGCATAGTTGCATTTGCATGTACTGACTACTCGTACCCTGCCTCACCGGCGCGCAACTTCTTTCCCTCCGATCCGACGAGAAAAAAAGTCCCGCTTCAAAAAATCTGAAATTCTACAATGGCGTCAACATCAGCTCCTCGGAATAACGCCGGATATGGAAGAATTGCATCAGTGGCGAACACAATATACTCCGAAAATCAGAGTCTCATTGCTGTAAGCTGCGCCCTCTAATTTGTTAAACCTAAGGGATTTCGATATGTTATGAGGTTGTAGACTTTTAGTTCTCTGAGCTTCCAATAATTTCGATTTGGCTAGGAGATGACGAAGGCGATGGTGATGATAAAGGAAACCGCGGTCGATTTGGAGAGGGAGAACAAATCTGAGATGGTATATATATTGTATCCTGAAGCTGGACTGTTGTCGAATATTTAGGATTTTAATTGGAATGAATTTTCTATATCTGGGCTGGGAAATGGTCATTTATACTGTACTTGAAGGTATCTGTTTACTTTTTGTTAGGAAGGCATGGATGTTCCAAATTTCTTAAGCTTTTTAATGAACTCCAGGTGAAGGAACTGGAAGATGTCATTCGTGAATTAGGCAACACCTTAGATGAGTTCGCCCATCTTTCCAATGCCATTCGATCTATTGGAAATGAATTCCAGCCTACTGATGAGGTAATATATGTTTCAGGAATTTGATCATCAAAATCCACTTGTTCTTTTCTGAATAGTTTATATTCTACTTATTTATTCAATATAAATGCCTGGAGTGCAGCTGACCAATTTCAGCAAGCTTCTTGATGATAAAATCAAAAGCTTTAAGGATGCAGCATCATCTGTTCCGAAGGACCATCAATGGTTAAGGAAATTCCGTGAAACTGTCTGGGTATAATGTTTACGAACAATTTGCTTATGGGACTAGCAAGCAGTGAAGTATTATTTATTGTTTAGCTCACTTACCCAAAAAAAAAAAAATTGTTTAGCTCTCTTTGCTAACTAAGGTGATCCTGGTATTTGTTTGCGACATGAACTCTGTTAACTTAGTCTTTATTGTGGTTGTTGTATGCAGAATGTTCATCACGAAGGACAGTCTTTGCCGGGTGAAGAGCAGGAGGATGTAGTAATGACCAGTACGCAGTGCAATTTACTAAACGTTACTTGTCCACTCACTGGGAAGCCCATCACTGAACTCGTGGAGCCAGTGCGGAGGTACTCTAAGCTGATTATGTTTCTGTTGTCTTAACATTCCTGATAAACAGAATGGCTAGTAAAAACTGAAAATATTTTGAAGCGGACACCCTTAGCATTACAAGAGATTTACACATTCTTCAGCTTAATGATGCTTCTTTATGAAGCCTCTCCTATTTAATTTGTTTGTTTGTGTTGTCTTTCTTAGTGATGTCTTATAAAGCTTAGTTTGTATGAAATGCAACATTGCATTGAAATCCATACTCTGATTTTGATGTATACTGAGTG
The DNA here is from genome assembly GCA_025802335.1 of Pinguicula primuliflora. NCBI lineage: Eukaryota > Viridiplantae > Streptophyta > Magnoliopsida > Lamiales > Lentibulariaceae > Pinguicula > Pinguicula primuliflora. The sequence continues at coordinate 11,360 of JAOYMZ010021492.1, forward strand.
TGCTTTTCTCCGTGGCAGTCTGAACTGCAAGCACATATATGAGAAAAACGGTATCATGCGATATATCAAGACGAAAGCTGCACAGGGTCGTTGTCCTGTGGCAGGTACATTTTCTGCTTTTCGTCGTGGCATTTGCATCCAGAATCAAGTCTTGTCGTGCCTCATCTAATTGAAAACCTTTCTGTTTCAGGTTGCCCTAAAATCTTAGCCACCGAAAGGGTGGTGTGTGACCCCTTGTTGCTAATAGAAATAGATGAAATGCGTTCAGCGAACAGTCAACGTGCCAGAGCTGAAATGGTCGAAGACTTTACTCGGGAAGATGAGGAGGAATAGTTGATTAACATCCCCAACCCAAAGAGGTCTCGTTGTCAGTAATCTGCTGTCAAATGTGTGGCATAACTATAATCTCCCGTCTTCCTTAGCTGCTCCTTGCATTTTCTGAAGCAAGTTGTTTAGTGGTTTAGGTGAGAACGACGAGCAGACAAGGATCTGGATCCTTCGAATTCGTAAGTGATACTACTGTCAGTATTTAAGCAACTATCTTGTGATAAGCAGCTGTTTATGGGTATGGTATTTTCGTGTACCAAATTATGTTAGCAACGTTTTTCAAGTTTGTTTTTTGAACCTGGATGGATGATGATTTGGATCACAGTAATCTCGCAAATCTGGAATGCCCAGAATCGACTCAAGTGCAGTGTGCAGATGATGTAGTGGACAGAATTAAGCCACGAACCTACACGATCTTGAAATCAAAAGGGATGATGAAACTACTACGCTTACCACTAGGAGCGATTTGGTGCGAATATCTCTCCAACATGACCAATTTCATCTGAGATGCTTTAAAAAAAAAAAATCTGAGATGCTTCCTTCTTTTGCGACTTGTTTTGGGTCGTTCCAACCCATCAAGTTATGTACATATTGTAAATCTGGGCTTTACAATGCACATACCAATGTTGCACGTGTGATCCAAATTTATGAGTTATGTTGTTTGAGTTGAGTCTTTATATTTGCTCTGCTAGGAAAAGAAAATTTACCAAAAATTTGGATCACACAAACAATAACTCATAAAAGGCCGAGCCAGCCATGAATGAGGAAGTTCAGGCCTTCGTTATCAAATAAAATACTTCCTTTTCTTGCTCATTGTAATTTGTAATTGTAGTTGTCGAGACTCGAACTCAAGAGTATGGCAAGCTGGGGACACACTCTGATCGGACGGGCGGTGTCGGTGGTTCTATCTTCTTCTCCCCACTGTCGGTTATCCTCTTTTCCGAATTCCCGCCGGTTGCTAAACCATAGACGCTCTTTCATCAGTTGTTCTTTCCTTTCAATGGAAGAATCAACCTCCTGGACTCCCCTCGAATCTCAAGATTCAAAAATTGGGAGACCTTCAAAATGGAAGCCCATGTGTTTGTACTACACTCAAGGTAGTTGCACCAAGGTAGGTAATTCAGTAGATGATTTTCAGAAAATGTCTCTGAAATTTGGTAATTCATCAAACCTTCTGCTGTTGACGCCGTTTAAAATGGTATAGGCTGATGATCCTCTTCACCTAGAGAAGTTCAGTCATAGTTGCTCGGTGGGGCTAGGGGACGATGCTTTGGGGTTGCGTGCCAAGGTTCAGGCACAAGAGTTTGATTACTTTCTTGTGCTTGATTTAGAGGGGAAAATTGAAATTCTGGAGTTTCCTGTGCTTTTATTCGATACCAAGACTCTGGACGTTGTGGATGTGTTTCACAGGTGAGCGACCATTTTCATATTCGAACATATAATTTGTACCGTGTGACTAATCGAATGTATCTCTTCTGCATTCTTCGTGCTGTGACTTCTTATGCTGGTTAGATCTTTTGCCTCCACTTTCCTACAGGTTTGTAAGGCCTACAAAGATGAGCGACAAACGAATAAATGAGTACATTGAGTGGAAGTATGGAAAATTTGGTGTTGATCGGTAAGGTATTTGATTTGCTTCAGTTATCTTGATTATCAATACGCCGGCAGCAGCGTAAAGTATTTTATATAGAATTTGTTTATGATGCTGAACGAGTGCTGAGAAATGATTCAACCTTATTTTTATGCAGTGTTTGGCATGATACCGCTGTTGAGTTTGCAGATGTTATTGAACTTTTTGAAAGTTGGCTGAGAAAGGAGCGAGACGGACATGGCAAGTTATGGAGAGAGGATGGAGATGGTTGTTTGCATAAGGCTGCATTTGTTACTTGGTGAGTGCTTGCTTAAACAAATGCGATTAAACTATTATCAATGATCAAATCTAGAAGCTCTCTTCCTATAGTTAGCATTTTTGCATGCTTTGAAGTTCATCTGTAATTTTTGTGCTTATACATACAGCGGGAATTGGGATCTGAAATCAAAAGTCCCGCAGCAGTGTGAAGTATCGAACATTAGACTTCCAAGATATTTTATGGAATGGATTAATTTGAAGGACATCTTTTTGAACTTCTACAACAGAAGGGTGGGTGCATCACAATCCCTATCCCAGTCTTTACTTGATACGAAAATCCTATTTTTTGTTCCTCCTCTCCTTCTCCTTCATCTTGGATTCATTGCCACAATCACTTAAAACAATGTTTCTTAGCAGGCGCCTGGAATGCTTTCAATGATGAGGGAACTAGACATCCAACCATTGGGAAGCCACCATCTTGGCATGGATGATGCAAAAAATATAGCTCGAGTGTTGCGGCATATGCTCACTGATGGTGCACATCTAGAAATAACAGCAAAAAGAGCTGGTTCCTCCCCTGGTTCTGTTAGATTTCTCTTCCAAAATCGCATCTAATTATTTCTCTCGTGTATCTGTCGAATTCACTGATTTGTAATCTTTGGCAAAGCTTTTGATTATGCCCACATATATTGTTGGGGATACCGTATACGTGACTGCTGAAGAGAAGCCACGTAATTATAGTAGGAAGAAATTCCCTTTAAGCACTCTGCTGATTTTCGTTAGGATGGCATAGAGAAGCCAATGCGATATTCGTCCCCTTCCATGTGTTTATTTGTTCTCTGGAATATTCCACATATACTCTTTTATTTAACATCGGTTCCAATAAGATACAAGTATTTGTTGATCCCTCGCAATTGTCTTTTTTATTTATATTGGACCATTTCCTGCTGGTATTATTATAATAATAATAATAATATTATCGACGTATGCACTTTGTGAATGAGCACGAAGGACAAGCACAGGAAAAAGTAAGCTTTGCCTTGCCCCCTTCCCATAAGAATTTTCGAACGAAGACTTGCTTTTGTCACCTACCCCCCTCCACCAAACACAAACACAGCCATCATCTCATCTCTTGATAGCTTTTGCTACCATATCTACTCCCTGGCTGCTCCATTTATATCACATACTCAATACAAGAACGAAAAATACCCATCATTCACGACACACCATCAATCAACACACGGAAGAAGAAAGGAAAAATTATGCCTCGAATCACAGAGTCAAAGCTTCATATAGCTATGTTCCCATGGGTAGCCATCGGACACATTACTCCATTCATTTATCTGGCAAACGAGCTCGCAAAAAGGGGACACCGTTCATCAATTTTGGTACCCCCGAAACCTCTCGCGCAGCTCGGACACCACAGTCTCTACCCAGATCTCATCAAATTCCATGTTGTCACCGTCCCTCATGTAGATGGACTGCCCGCCGGAGCAGAGACGGCTTCCGATATCGACATCACCGCTAAAAATCCACTTGCCATAGCCTTCGACGCCATGGAAGAACAAGTGGAGACCATCTTAAGTGGCCTAAAACCGGATGTCGTCTTCTACGATTTTGCAGATTGGATCCCAAAACTGGCCGCAAGGATTGGCGCCAAGACGGTCTGTTACAATGTCATCTGCGCTTCGGTGATGGCGATCGGGATAGTCCCAGCGAGAAACATCCCGAAAGACAGGCCTTTGACGGTGGAGGAATTGGCGCAGCCGCCCAAGGGTTACCCTTCGCCCACGGTGGTGCTCCGCGGCCAGGAGGCGCTAACCCTGTCTTTCATCGCCATGGAATATGGCGCCACCAAGTTCAACGTGCGTATTACCGCCGCGATGCAAGGATGTGACGCGATTGGCATTCGTAGTTGCCGCGATCTGGAGGGACCAATGATCGATTACCTTTCGGAACAGTACAATAAGCCCGTTTTCCTCAGCGGACCCCTTTTGCCGGAGACCCCCAAAGGGCATCTGGAGGAGAGATGGGACACTTGGCTCAGCAAATTCAAGCCCAAATCCGTCGTGTACTGCGCGTTTGGCAGCCAATTGATTCTTCAGAAGAAACAATTCCAAGAACTGGTACTGGGTTTCGAGATGACGGGTCTCCCATTCTTCATAGCCCTATCGAAACCCCTCGGAGCAGATTCCATTGAAGAAGCTTTGCCGGAGGGTTTTCTCGAGAGGGTTGGGGATAGGGGTGTGGTTCATGGGGGTTGGGTTCAGCAAACCCATATCCTGAACCACCCATCTGTTGGTTGCTTCGTGAGCCACTGCGGTTTCGGTTCCATGTGGGAGTCTCTTCTGAGCGATTGCCAGATAGTGCTTGTGCCTCGTTTTGCGGATCAGATCCTTAATACACGTCTGCTGTCGGAGGAGCTGAAAGTGGCCGTCGAGGTTTATCGCGGTGACATGGGTTGGTTCTCCAAAGAGGATCTGTGCAAAGGTGTGAAGTCTGTCATGGATGAAAATAGTGAAGTGGGTAAAATAGTGAAGTTGAATCATACTAAATGGAGGGAGAACCTCCTTAGCAAAGGGTATATGGAAAACTACATGGAGCAATTCATTCAACAATTGCAGACACTTTAAGGTGGGATTGGTGGTGGACATGCCCAGTTACATAATAAACGGCGATGAGGGCAGTGTTTAATTGTGGAAACTTGATTAGAACGATTTTCGTGGGATATTTTTGTGCTTTAGTTTGTGCTCTTGTAAAGCTTATTATTGCGTTGTAGCAAGTTCTCCCACGCTACTCCTAGACAAAAAAGTTTTTTAAGCTTCTTACGATGTTGACGTCTGATATGTCTGTAATATAACTCTAAGGGGAACGCTCTGTATGGTCAGTTTTGGTGTGGACAGTTTTCCCTTCGTGTGGACAATTTTTTCGTAGAACCATTCGTTTTCGAAATTGATCGCACCATTAGCTTATATTTTTTAGATGAAGATCCATATGCTTTTGTTCGGTTTCCAGCGACTTCGTCACCGGAATTTTCTAAAACCCTATTTAGGACTACTTAACTCAAGGGGAAATGTGAACCCTTCATTAAACGGTGATAACGTCGTCGAAACTGGACCACAACATATGGATTTTCATCTAAAAAATATAAGCTTTCCAATGGTGCAATCAATTTCGAAAACGGATGATGCAACGAAAAAATTGTCCACACGAAGGGAAAACTGTCCATATGAAGCTGGTTGTAACTCTAAGTACCATATATACTTCTTAATTTAAGTTCCCATGTAAGAAGTCATTCTTAACATCAAACTGATGTAAGGGTCAATCTAAGTTCACAGCAATAGAAAATAGAACTCGGATAGTGTCCAACTTCACCACGGGAGAGAATGTCTCTGAATAGTCGATTCCGTATGTCCGTGTGTACCCTTTCGCCACAAGACGAGCCTTATATCTTTCAATTGAACCATTTGCCTTTACCTTACTGTATACACTCATCTGCACCCAACAGGTTTCTTCCTGAACGACAGTAAACATCTCTCTCAAGTACCATTCTTCTGTAGAGCACTCATTTCCTCTTCCATTGCATGTCGCCACTCTGGATCTTTCAAGGCTTCCATTCATTCTGAGGCACTTCATCAATATATATAGCAGTGGTAAATCCTCGCGCAGTCTCAGTCAGGCTCCCCTTGACTAGTCCAGCCATAGGACACCTCTAATATCTGGAATCATGATCCGGTGTGTACTTCTTAGGCTTCACACCCATGTTCAACCGAGGGGGCAGTGTATATTTCGATGTAACTGGACTCCCTGCATCATTATCAGTCACAGAATCGATGGAAATAGGAACCTCAGGTGGAGTAGTGCTTACCTGGACATCCATAGAAGACCTAGCTAGGGTAGCTCTTCCCGATCGAAATGTACTATGTCGATGTCGTCGGGTCCAGAAGGTGGTCTACCTATCCCCTGGGATGGCTCTCGTGCGTGAGGTACCTGAGTCGATGTCGGAGAAGCTATAGTAGGTGTATGAGGCACATGAGATGCAAGCGTCAGAGTATCGTGACACAAATCTGGGCAAGATGCATGAGGCACATGAGTTGACTGTCGTGCTACTGTGACTGGAGAGGAGAAAACGAGCCAATCAAGGGAGTCAGATCCCTGAATCTCCCCTTGACCCCTTGATTGGGAGGAGTAGTAGTACTCGGTCTGGACAAAATTGCAATCCATTGTAGTGATAATTTTACACGCCTGAGGGTTGTAGCAACGATAGCCCTTTTGAAGTCCTCCGTAGCCCACAAAAATACACTTTTCGGTACAGGCATCAAATTTAGACCGATTTACATTCGGAATATGCACGTAAAGAGAGTACCCAAAAACTCTAGGAGTTAAAGATAGAGAAGGAGGGACCTGTGTAAAATCAGACAACGTCTAGATAGGAGTGTGAAACTCTAAGATCTCAGTCGGTAGTCTATTAGCTAGATACACGGCTGTTGAAATAGCTTCGGGCCATAAAAACGATGGGACCTTTGACTCAATCATTAAAGCTCGAGTTATTTTGAGAAGGAAACGGTTTTTCCGTTCCGCTACACCATTCTGCTGTGGGGAATAGGTACACGAGGTCTGGTGTAGCAGTGTAATGTAATTCGATTTTGAAGTTATTATACACTCTAAAAAATAAAAAGTTTGAAGATATATGATGTAATATAGTTTTGCTATGAGAAT
>JAOYMZ010021503.1:0-78166 GCA_025802335.1 Pinguicula primuliflora
ACCACTTAATAAGTTCCTCCTGATCTAAACTAGTCCAATATTAACGTTCTTCAAGCGGAGCACCTTTTACCCACAAGGGAATGGAAAGGGAAGCGGGAAGTTAGGCCCCACGAGAGCATGCATCTTTCAGAACAAGATTCACTCTGACGAAAGATCGGCACAAAGCCATGAAAAAGCCCGGCTCGGGCATGAGGACTGGGCCTTGGAAGACTGGCCGCCAGTGGCGTTTTTGCTTTTTCTTTCGGAAACAGAACTCGCTTTCTTTGCCCTGCAGTAACCGGATAGAAATAATCCCCCCGAAATGATCTCAGATTGAGACGGGGGATTTGAGTAATAAATTACCTTTTACTCGACATCAGTATGTCCAAAGGTGGCCTGGGCATCAATGAAAGAACTGACCAGACGGTGACATGAACAGCTGTTGGTAACCCTGTAAAGTTGTTCAGGCAGGCAGTTCCGGCGGAAAGAGAAAACTATAAAAAGACTTCAAAAGAACAATTAATACTAAGATGCTAACGTTACCAGATTAGCTTAGGGCTGTTTATGCGTTACACCGAAGGCAGGATTGAATAAAATCTTATAAATAAGGATTGCCGCGGATGGAACCTAAGAAGGATGACTCTGTGATCGGATGATTCCAAACATGTGGGTACCTAAAAAACAGTCAAGATGTCTGCAGCATAGTCGTTCATTACACGAAAGGAGTGTGTTTGAGCTAACAAGCTTTACTTGCTTGAATGAATAGAATGCCGAGAAAGAAAGTCGAGGGTCTTATGACTTCTCGTCTTGATTGGTGAAAATGGAGTGGTTCCACTGGTCACAGTTATTTAGGGGGTATGGAGGAGTGGTTTGACACTCCCTTCTTCCAGGGAGGGAGTGGCGTCCTCAAGGAAAACTAATGGCTCTCAAGTTCGGTTCTTAGTTTCAATCTGAATTACATCCATCCCATCAGACCAAATCATTCGTTTATACGATACCCCAAGGGGTCTAAGACGACATCTTTGTGTAGCGATATTGGCTTTTCATCTCCCTCCTCTAGTAGCCTTGGCCCGACGCACTATCTCATTCACTCTCGATAATTCGTATTAAGAAGGCTCCTTCATATGAAGACAATAAAAAGGAAAAATGAAAAGGTTATTAATTCCATGTTCTTTCCTTTACTTCTTGATCATTTTTTAGTGAATTCTACCGCGAGTTGCCCTGGTTTAGGAACAGTAAGCAACTCTTCTACCCTTAGTGCAATCAAGCTTTTTCATTTCAACTGTTGTGATAAACTCAACTAGTCTGGGAGACCCACAATAATTCAAGGCACTCGGCATTCAAAACTAGTGCCCCTATGCTGTCAGCAGTAAACCTTGAGGAGGCGATCAGAGCCAGCAACAGAGAGTAAGAGCTCAAAAACCGGACCTACTTCACAAGCTCCAGATGCAGCCGCAGGTCTCTTGAGCCTGCTCAGGTCCACTCCTTTCGAGGAGCGATACCAGTCTTTTCCTTGGAATAGATACCATCAGGGAGTTGTCTTTGGCGTTGGATTTATTAGCAAAGAAAATCCCCTAACACGAAGTCAATTTCATAGCGCCTGATCAGGGTCTACTTCCGGCAGTGGAATCATATGGGCTTCAATTCATACGTTGCATTTAGGAGGAAATACCATTCTATGGCCACCATTCTCTCGAACCTTTATCTTCTGCCTCAAGATGAGGAGATCATTAGTACATATGCTTCATTGCTTCTGTATTTACCATACATAGATCAAGCAGTGTTGACAAAGAAAGTATGGCTGCAGGATCGCTCTGAACTGGATAGGTCGAACTAATTGGTTGCGGCTTGCTACAGTTCTCAAGAGTGTAATAATCTTGTTGGGCCCAAGGAAAGGGAAAAGATAGAGGGGGCATTTCTAGTTTTAGAATGACCACCACTTCATCTTCTGACTCGTAGGCCTGCCTATTTTTAGGCCCCTCTCTCTAACTAAAGAAATCCAGCCCTCAGCCTTTCCTTCAGTCAGGTACGCTTCCTATCTCTTCCGAATACTCAGGTGACTCTAAGCCAGAAAAAAGCCCTTAGCGACCTTCGCTTTATGCCTTTCTAGTGACTAGTTGAGTAAATGAGAAGGCGAACTCTAGTGTGATTCCTACTGGAACTTCACTAAAGTAGTGCCGGCAAAGAGAAGGAGGTCTGCTTGAGCATCATTCCTTAGAGATTTTTTAGAATAAACGCAGCCTATAGCAGCCGTTCGGAATCGTAGAAAGAACCCCTGAATTTTGAGGGTAGCAACTTGCGTTAACGCCCTGACCAGGACTCCTCAAGAGTCTCTTAAGTCAAGATTTAGACTTTTCACGTTCTCCATATCCCAGAGGGCCAACTCTGACTTTAGGAGAAGTTCTATGTGTGTGGGTATTTTAATGCAGTCTGCTCGAGGCGCTTTTTGCCCTCCCGCCGGCTGTATTTAAGAAAGATTTGAGAAGAATCCTTTTTGGGGAAATTAGCTAACTCGACAAAGCCTGATAGGACAAATATTATTATACTAACCCCTGAACCAAGATGAGGAGATTGAGGCAGAGCATCGTAGATCACTGGGCTGGAAGCTTTAGCTGAGTTTCTTTCAAAGCTTCAGAGGTTTCGAAATCCAGTTCAAGCTAAGTGCCAATCAATCTTAGGAGGGAACTAACTAAACCGCCTTACCCGTCATAGGTGTTGAGCCTGAGGGCACTCTTTCTTTCAACCGATGCAACTATAGCCCAACTAAAGCTTCCTGCATATTCGACCCTTAACGGCCTTGGTGCTCTGACTTTGATGAAAAAAAGATGAGTTGGTCTACCCGGCCCCTTAGCTCGCTCGGTTCGGGGGAAGTAAGATGTTTGGATGGATACCACTACTAGACTGGAAAAATTCCCGAATCCTTCACAAATCCGCGTATAGGCTTTAGCGTGGATAGAAAACTCGCAGAATTGAAAGTGGCTTTCAGTAAGGAGCATAGTAGTCCTTCCCTTCCTCATTTGAAAGGTTTATCACACATTCTTTCATTTCTTAGAATAGCAGCCTCTTCAGTCACTAATAGGTGGTGATATATCTTACAGGGGAACTCATCGCCCAATAGCACATATTGACCCGGAAGAGGTGCTACAGAGAGCAAACTAATAGTACCCGTCTAGCTCAACTCCTTCAGGGAAGGGGTACTTTCTTTTGGGGGATCCAATGACGAAGAAAGGGATATCTCTCAGAAAACGGATTTCTCAGAAAACAGCACCAACTTCACTCCGAGGTCGTCTTTCTTTCCCACAGTAAGAATAAACTCCTTGTCTTTGAACCCCCGGAGGGCACCAAGTCATACTCAGCGATGACTTGTCTCACTACTAGCTGAGAAGTACTATTCTATTGATCTGGAATTGGGTCATCATGGCAATTAAAGCTCTGTCAGCTCAAATAGATAAAGGATCTTCGCCAGCTGGCAGTTTGTAGCCGGGAATTGGAACTCGCTGTGGAGATTTAGCAAACGGCCACATCTCACGGCAATCGCCCACTGTAACTGAATCCGATTTTCTTTCTTGTATACACAAGAAATTGTCAAGCAGGCTCAGTCGAATCAAGCTGGTAGAATAATGGAGATGCAGAATCTTATTCTCTGTATTGGCCGTTGCGCTAACGCGCCCTCAGTTACGGTATAGATCTTCAATTTCTTCCATAGAGAAGAGGTTGAATTACAGGACAGACCTTCTTCTCCTCTATGCACGTAAATAGGACTAGAGCATAACGCCAAGGCGGAGATGTAGCGCGCCTTCTTCGACCAAACTAACCCGAGAGATCGATGCTACCGTTAACACGGGAAAGATCAGGAGACAGAAGAATGACAGCAGGTCTCTTGAGCCAACTCAATCTGTCTTTGACCGATTTAAGGAGAAGCTTAAAAACATACATCATTAATGATGTATAACCTTTAAGAGTGATGTGAAAGGCTACATATATCCCAGTTAGTGCTCAATCTACTATGAATCTCCCGTATAGCGAATTCATAATTGTACGTTTTACGAGAGCTCAGTCCAGCTAGATTCTAGAAAAGAAGATTTCATAAACCAGGTTACACCCTTTCATTTTTTGTATGGATAGAGGAAGCTTTAGCTGATGATGGCTGTACATTAAACTAATGGAATCTGTCTTGTCGAGAACGAGCTCGAAAAGAACATGTTATCTATGGGCTAAATCCAGATGAATGTCCTGAATTGCAGACATGGGCCTCCAGAATTATCCGCCTCCTGCTTACGAACGACAACCAGTTGCCACCCAAGCTCACTTCGCGTGGAGATGGAAACTCACGGGTAATTACAGATGGGGGTTTCCTCAGAACTAGAGGCAATAAGTTGATGGAGAAAACCGGTTGCCGCTAAAGATGCTGTGCACCCTCATACGCCCTTAGAGGACGGCTTTGCTTATGCGAGATTCCACTCTCGTACCTAGTTGGTCCTCCTATCGAACCCACGTTCCGCCAAACTTTCCCATCCCAAGCCCTAAATCGGACTATCCTCGAGGGTATAACTTGTGGAGAAAACATGGAGTCAAAGAAATGACTATGGATCCGCTGTAGGAGTACGAGTAGGAAAATTTATCGAGTGGCAAAAGAATTTAGAGAACTTGCTGGGAGAGAGAATTGCGAGTAAATGTGGCGAAATAGGGAAAAGGGGTAAAAGGAACACTGCAAGCAAGTCAGCTAAAGCTTCCTCTGTAAATTAGGCATCCCAAATAAAAGGGCCAGGCATGGTGGAGTCTTTACTTCTTGCAATCTGAGTCGGCACCATGCAGCATCGGTCTTCTCTTGGCAAGTTAAATCCAGTGATCAAGTTCTGGCTTTCCTGTTCTATCGGATACGGAAGTATAATCCATTCCGATTGAATAAAGGTGCTATGACCTTTTCTTTCTCTTTCCCTTGGAGTGGAAGACTATTCAGATTAAGGCATTTAAGCAAAGTGCCCAACGAAAAGCTAGACCCGATCTACCTGTGCCGAGATAGCAGCCCTTAGCCCCTTACCTAAACTATTATGGCCCTCACTTCTTGAGCCAACCTGGAAGCTTTCTTTCTGCGCATCCTTTAATAATGCTTCTTTCGTGCCCTTTCTTTCACTTGAGAGCGCTCACTTCTCTGCTTGGCTATAGCCCCGGCTGGTCCAGATGGCCATCGAGAATAGGGTGAAATTACAAGTGAAGACAGCTCATGTGTCTTCTTATTACAAAACGATTAAAAGAGGGTCATAGCTCATCCAGTCAGATAATCGTCTTGATCAAAACGCATCACTCCGTATAACGAAAGCGCTACGTGAGACTATCAGAAGAAAATGCAAGACTGGCTCCCTACTATTCTCAAAGGGAACCAGTCTCGGTTTAAGAAAATCCGGATCCCGTACCTCAAAGAGATTGAACCCGCATTATTTCACTTAGCATCCCTTACGACTGATTTAGACAGAGATCTTTCCCTTACAGATCCATACGCTACCAGTAATTGCCCTAGAAGCAAGACCACCAATGGCAATTGTTTAAGCACCAGTAGCACCTATTAACAGTAGCAGAGCCCTTAGAAATAGGGGATCGAGATCCAGTTGCTGAGCTTATTGAGCTAGATCAAGTCCCAGGCGTAGAGCCTATAGATCCAGAGCGAGTTACTGACCTAGCACCTGCACTAGTACCCGTAGCATCATAGATAGAAGCAGAGCCTCTTTACTAGTAAGGGCTTGGGGTCTAGGCGGTTTATTTTGTTCTTTCAGTCACCTATAGATAAGTAGGGCCACCACCATCAACGTAACCAAAGCCAGTCGTAGATCCGGGGCAAAGACCCGTAGAAGAAGGAACCTCTTGGTTCAGCAGCAGCATATCTCGTATACGAGACAGCAGCACCACCAAGGGATGCAACACCAGTTGCAAGAGAAAGAGAGGTAGTAGGGTTCCAAACCTGGTTCCAGTCCCAGTGAGTAACTAAAGCCTTTTTTACTCTTGACTATAATTTCCCCTCGAGTGATGTCAACGCCCAGTTCCCTAATGAAGAGCTAACGGAGATTGCATACAAGACTTGGGAGATGTCTTTGGATGGTGCCTCAAAGAAAAAAGGTCATGGTATATAGATCTTGCTACTCCATACCATTAATAGCTGTTCCGCCTCATGAGCTATTAGAACAACTCTTCTCTTATAAGCTGCTCCAGATGGGCAATTTCATAGCGCCTTATGCTTAGACCTCGCACTGTAATTAATCTTATATGCTCTCTCTTATCAGGACGGGATATTCCAATTTTACCCTAATTACAACTCATGTATCAGCTAGGAGAAGGCATTGGCATTTATTAAATTTCTCCTCTTATTGCGGCTCAGCTTAACTGAGCCGTTTCCCACTTATTTTTAGCTTAGAGATAGGACAAATGAGTTAACTAAGTATCAGCCACCTCGCTTTCTTTCTCGATTTCAGGTTTGGTTTTGGGAAGAGGACAAGCCGAACTTCTGAATGTTCTTTCTCAAGTTCATATGCCTCCACGAGTCTCCGTCTTCGATTGAATCTCTAAACCAGTCCTAATAAATACCTTAGACTTCCCTTTCTTTCATTGTTGTCGCTGCCGGCGCCCGCCCTTTATTTAGATGTTGGGGCAAGGCTCCAGGAAAGTTTAGGTTGGCTCCCAGCTCCATCTCGGCCGGCATCCCGCTCTCAAGGCAGTGTTGCCCCAAGCCAAGGAGGGGCAGGGCATTTGGTGAGGAGCATTGTTTTGAGAGCGCGTGGTTGACAAAGAACTTCTAGGAGGCGAATGGGCTGAAGTGCTTTCATCAAATGATGCATGTGAGCTGAGCCATTCCCATCCCAAGTGGTGGATCATACAGAAATCGATAAAGTGACAGGCTGGCGTACAATATCTCTTCCTTAACTAGACAAAATGGTAGAGTATTGTTAGCTAGGCCGGTTGGGATCGAGACGGTGTGCGTGGTTCTCTGATAAGTCACTTTCCCTTTCTGAGTGGTTTCAGTTCAGACGAGGGTTGAGGATTATGCCCTGGCTCCTTTTCTCTTTCCATAGGCCAAAGGCTTGAGCCTTGATCAGAAGAATCTCTTGTGACAACCCCTTCAATCCATCTGGAGAATTCCAATTTCATAGAGGTCGTAGAAGAATTCCTCTAGCGAGAATCATTTCCTTGTGCAATCTCTGTTACTTTTTTTTTATTATTCTTTTCAAATCGGCCAAGTTGGAGTGTCACGTGTGTCCGGGCCGGAACAAGCATTTGATCAATGAAGGGGAGCAGAAGAGATTGGCAAGATTGAACCAATAACTCAACCAGCTTCGGCGGCACATGGATATCTTTCACCACTCCAAACTTCCGCTAAATGAAAAGTCTGCCGTCTTTTCTTGCGTATAGAAAGTATAGTTATTTTCCTATCTTTTTTCACATACCCAGGACAATCGAATCCACCTCGAGGCCGAATAGATAAGGACGAGCTCTTATCACCAAGGATCTGGTTTTGACAGGGCCTCCTAAGCCCCGGATAATTACACCCCTTCTCGTACAGCTCGCTATTCAAAACGAAAGTTTGCCCAAAACAAAAATAGTGAAAGCAAAATCTCTTGATGAACTTGAATTCCCTCCCTCACTGATGGAGGCATGTATCCCCTGCGGCTGGGACCTATGTGGCTGAGTGTAAGAAGTTGAGCCTACACTGCTCTCTTGGTTCTTTCAAAGCTTCGAGTGATCTAGAATAAGTTGATAATTGTAGCTAACAAGAGATCTACCGTACCAGAGGTGTTGGGCAGAGATGCGTGGAGCTAGTCATTTTATAGACCCTTCTTGAGGACTATAGAGGTCGTAACCCCTCCCTTAACTGGTCGAATTACGGCTACGTCCACGTTTTGTGATAGCTCTTTTCCCTGCTTAATCCGGGCCTAACATTGATCTTGGATTGCTTGCTTCATTGCATTCATTCATTAGGCAAAGAGGAAGAAGGCAAAGCAAGGATGTATGTAATTCAGAGCGAGAAATATAGTCAGAAAAGGAGTAAGTAAGGGATTATTTCCTTCTTGTCTTGTGATGCACGGCACTAAGCCCGCTTATTCCGACTAGGTGATCCATTGGCGAAAAGGGGTAATCCAGGACATTCTTTCGATGATACCCCAGAACGACTGCTCCCTCACAGTCTCGAGCATCAATCCTCTATTTTACCTATGATACGGGGAAGCGATGCCAAACTCGCCAGAAGAATACTCCTATTTACACCCTAACAGACCAGATTTTTCCCATTCATTTCAATTCTTCAACCAACCTCCACCTAGTGATGAGTTCATTTCTAGTTCTAACTAGTAGTGGGACTGTATTTAAAACTCACTTCTCCTTGAGCACTTGAATAAGCTAAACCGACCCCCCAGACGAAGAGGCGCTTTACCTTTACCGAACGGAAGAAAGAGATCTAAAGCAAGGATTTTCTTTTTCATGAGTTCGAATGCGGGTTTATATATCGAAAACGATACTTTCAGGGGTATCATGGGTCAGGCTCTAATGCAGAGCGCTGTTGGATAGAAGACTGGTATAGAATCAGCTGTGGGAAGAGGCGCGTCATTGTGATAGAGATTCTCTTCTGCGCTAAGCTTTCTCGTCAGTCCTCCCCATACTTTCCTGTAAGAGACTTAAATGCATTTATCAGTATGAATTGACTTTTCTATCAGATTGCTTCCCATTGGCGCAAATTCTGGTCTTCTCAGCACCATTGCTAGACCTTTGTCCGGCCTGGCTTCTTGAACCACATCAGCTAGGCCCTCATTTATTTAACTTGAACTACATCACAATGAAGCCAATTCGGTTGTCTGGTAGAGTCCAGTGAACTCACGATTCAAGGAGAGCAACTTCCCAATAATTTCTTTGGGGGCTCCTCTCTTTATACTAGGTCCCCAATTTCCCTTTATCCAAGAGTACTACAAGTCGACATCCTTTATTTACAAAGCCCTCCCCAGGTGTGTGGTTGGCTGCTTACACACCTGGATTCGACGAAGAGACACATTAATGTGATCGCCGGCCTTGCCAACTCATGTAGTCCCTTTCCTCTTCAGAGCGGTATCCAAGCCGAGAATAAGCGGTAAACAGCTGGGGCAGACATGGTAGAAACCGACTATTCTCCTATTCGAGAAGATGGGACAGCCCCGTGGATGGCACTGTAAATGTAAACAGCCTGACAAAACGACACTTATGGTACTCTCTAGTATAGGCTGCACTGATCTTCATTCCCACCCCACAGAAAGAGTAACAGTGTTCACAAACCAGTTTAGACGAGTGTTCATTCTCACATGCCTGGCGGTTCATCTCTTCGTGCACTTCAATGTCTAGCTGATCCGGATTCGCTTTCTATCCCTTGCGGTAGCATGAAATTAAGAAAATATTGACTGAGCTAAAGGCGCTATTCAATTGCCCTGTCTTTTACCCTTATCTCAAGTTGCTATAACAAAAAGCGAAATCCTCTCATCACTTTTCAGCATTCGGCACTTTTGGAACAAGAGTAATCGCGGTGTTCTTTATTTCTTAAAAAAGGGTTTCAGATTTCTGAAAAAAAAAAAAATTGGATATTACGTGAGGGGAATCGGATGGGCTGACGAAATGGCTAGTTCTGATGCCCAAACGGTGCAGCCGAGCCAATTGGAGTGGCTTTCGAGAATGTCAGTCTAGTCAAGTTTCCTTACCTGGTGGGGTAAAGCAGCTATAAATGAACCATTCGCGGGTGGTAGGCTTAGTAGGGCTCGAACCTACAATATCACCGTTATGAGCGGTACGTTTCAACCAATTAAACTATAAGCCCTTACGGATCTATACATGAAATTCGCTCACTGGCGGGAAGAGCAGATGGAATGGAAAGAGGGGGCCTTTGCTTCTTCCTCTTCCCCGTAATGAACAATTTCATAAGAATCAATCTAATTCTTTTTCTATTTTCTTATGAAATTGTTTCTAGATATAGAATAAACTATGTCTATTATTATTAGAATTTTTCGTCTTTCATTGTTGCAAGCGGCCCTTTCGCGACTCAAACAAAGAGCCGGTACACTTTCCGGCTCGCAACGGCTCAAATGGGCGCGTCAGAAGAAGCTTGCAATGACGACTGTTCACCTTTAGTTAGAATAGAAGTAGAGGTTGGATGTAATTCAGGAAAAGAAAGTAAAAAAGTATGGATTCAGTAAGAAAAAGTACATAAGGGTCTGCAAGAGAAAGAAAAACTTGGTTACGGGAACCGGGCCGACTACTTTCTTCTTCCGACTTCTTTAGCCACTTCCGCATCTGTCGTATTCGGGAAAGCTTGCTTCGTTTTTTGATAGGTAACTTGTTTTATTAAAAAATGTGCGCAATATGCGCGTTACAAGAGAGAAAGTACAGGGGTGCCATAAGGCCAGGATCCTTACTGATACAACACGTTATAACTCACTATCTAGAAAGCCGAAATGAAAACATAGGTATGGGTGTCGCATCCAATCTGAAATCGTTATCCCACAAGGCGGCTGCTCATATCCCGTAATCCAGAACCAGCTTTGATTGAGTCTAAGACCTTTTCTCCCTGGCTTCGTTTCTCGCTTTCCAAAGGTGCCAAAGAGTGCAATGCCATACCGATTTCCAGGTCTCAAGTTTCGCTTTGCTACGGCCATATGTGCTTGGAAGTGTTGTAATGCAATATTGTGTCCCGGTAGCCCAAACCATTCATAAATAGATGTCCAAATAGAATATGCGAATGAGCAGGTGAAAAAGACATGTGATACCTGCTCCAAATCTTGATTGCAAAGCTTGCAGACAGAGTCTGATTGTTGCAGCTGGACTCATCTTGTAATAAGGTTGTCCACAGTAGGTACACGATTCTGTACTAATCGCTAACTGAACATCAGAACTCGCCTGGGCAATGTCGGACGCGCCTCATGCCTCAGCCGACCGAAGAATATAAAGAGAAAGAAAATTATTACCGCCCGGGTCTAGACGTCTTCCAATCCATGCTCTCGTGGGGCCTAACTTCCCGCTTCCCTTTCCACTGGCACTACTCCCGTTCTTCATATCCTTACTTACCATGGACCAGCCTGAATTACATCCACCCTTTCTTTTCGCTGTTGTTCCCCGGCTGCCTTTCTTCGGAATTCATTCTTCTAGCAGGGGAGTTTGGACTTTCCCCTTTTTCCTAGTTCTCCCTCCGCTTCACTAGAAGAAGGAATGCTGATGTCTTACTCAGATTTCCTGTCCCCTTTCGGGGAGAAGCAGCTTCCTATTGAGAATCCAATTCGTGGCCAAATAAGACTTCCCCCATGCCGGGATGGGTCCCTTTCCTTGTGGGCTCGAGGTAAGATCTGGCCGAGTAAAGGTCTCACTTCACTTCGCTCCGCTTCGTTCCTTCTCAAAGTCAATTTGAAAAAGCCCTATAAAATAGATAGGCATACCGGAAAGAAGAAGGTTTGGTTTCACGAAAATCCGATTTCGGTGGGAAGACGACACCTTTCTTCACCAGATTTAGGCCGTATTTATCGGACCCGCCGAAGACCGAAAGTGAAGGACAACATAGTCAGTTCTTCTAGAATAAAGGTCTCTCGCTCTTTTAGTAGTTCTTTGACTATCTATACATTCATTAACGTCCTAAATAGTGTTAGTTGCCGTCTCTGGATCCTCTTTCTCAATACGAGTTGTGAAAGCATCGATAAAAAAAAGGGTAGCCGACCCGCATTGAATAAATTTATCTTTAGCTTCAAATCTACTGAGTAAAGCGTCCCTTGTGGTGCTTTTTCAACCCGTTGCTTTGACTTGAGAAATTGCATCTGGATTCGCTAACGCTAAAATAAGATACCGCATTATCTGCATCACCAGGCGTATACTATGTGTAAGAGCCAGGGGGGAGAGCGCTCGCATTATCGAATAAAGGTACGTATGCTTTAACATTAGATCCGGTGGGGCGGTCAAAGATTCGTGAAGCTACAGCAAAAGGGGTTCACTCCACTCAGGCTATTCCGACTGCAAGAATGAAAAAGTCAATCTTAGTCAAGGCGCTCGCTCTGCCACAAAGGGACGAAGAGGATGGACGTAGTTCAGAAAGAGATGTTTCCAATTAAACCATAGATGTCCACTTCATAGAACGAGTATTAGATTTCGGCTGGCTTTGGTTGCTGCTAAAATCGGATGTGAATCTTGGAGATTTTTGAACCGGGCAATTCTCCTTCTCCTTGCGGGAAATCCATTTCTTGGCAGTTCTATTTGAACTTACTATAGAAGATCTTTTTAATACCAACCCAGCATGCTCCCTTCTAAAGCTTCTCCTTCTCTCTAATAACGAGAAAATGACTCTTTCTGAAAGCAAAGCTAGAACTCTTCAGTCTAAGCTATCTAAGCTATAACTTAAGGCCTACCTCTTGAAAAGAGGTACTCAACTTTCCGGTCTAGCTTCACTAACTGTATTCATGATGAAGTAAGAAAGGGAAAGGTGTTAGGGGTGTGTGTGTCAGGGACAGTCATTTCAGAGAGGTTAAGAGATTGAGTGGAAGTCTGTGATGGTATATCTTCAATAGGAGATCAAAATCTGAGTTCTTTGCATGTTGTATGCCTAAACCTGGGCTATAGCCGACATACTTATGTGCAGAGAAAATTGCGGAAAATACGGAGCCTCGCCCTCTTGACAGAAGGCGTCGGAACATTAGGCGGACCACCAGGGCTGGTTCTGCACCAATTTGCTCAAGTGTGAAAGCTCAACATCTTGGGCTCAAGAGAACAAGGGGATATTCAAAATTGATTCAAATAAATTCACTTGAAAGCTTATAGGTCTCTCGAGCCTTTTCACGAGTCTGAACAGTCAGCTAAAGCTTCCTCGATTTCTGCAGAAAAGCTTCTTCCATCATTTCCAGGGGAAACCGAACTCAAGTTCAGTTAATCCGAGTCTGCTTCGCACCTTTGCTACCGGGCATTCACTGCCAGTCACTCCTAAATATACCTGGTATGGACTGCTAAATCGATTACTCTTGGCTTGATTAACGGTTTCCTCGCAGAAGCCCGTGTATATAGTGTATATAAGTCAAAGATGTGTGATTTTCCTTACTTATAGAGTAGCCGCCGATTGGATTGCTATCTATCCGCCTTGTTCCGCTTCTTTTATTCGAGATGAAAATAGGGAGAGGTCTCTTGAGCCTTGATAATTCAGGAAATTGATTAACAAATAAAAAAGAGAGTCCTTCCACAGAAACCTGGCAAAGCATAATCGGGCGAAGCTTCTCAAAACGATCCGGATTCTCAAAGGGTTAATAATTCCTCACAACCGGCAAATAAGAGACTTTTGTCGACTTGACGAGAATGCAGCAGCGAAACGAGACTCTGGTTTCCCGAACATTTTTGGACTGATTCAAATTCGGAAGCCAGCGTTCTGCTTATATCCTCCGTTGCATGAATTGTAGGAACGAAAGACTTCACTTTCTAAGAAGAGTGAGAAATCTCAATTAAGGAAAAAGAAGTTCTACCAACCAATGAGTCACTTGCCCCTTTCCCCTTTGACTTCATCTTCAGAAGTGGTGGTCATTCTAAAACTAGAGATGCTCTCTCAATCTTTGGTCTATCGAGCATCCCAAGGACGAGTTCTCTTACTTTCCGTAGGCGAGCCCGGGCTTTTTAATGAGACCGTACCGGCTTTTGAAGTAAAATACTTCTCATCCTTTGGTGCCCCTCCAGAGACCAAGCCCTTTCCTGCCTGCAATGTCTCGATAGCTACTTGCCAAAAATAGTGATCTCCGACTGAGGTTAGGCCCTCTTTTGTGTTGTCCCAACCCCTCAAGGGATGATCTTAGCTTACCACTTCAATGGAAAGCAAATGTTCTAGTTAGCCGGTCAAAAAACAACGCCGATATCCATGTTCAATATTTATACAAAAAAGAGTTAGGAAGCTCTTCCCCGGTTTTTAAGCTCGCCCCAAACTCTTAATCAGTTGAAGCTGCCCCTTGGAAAGATGTTGTTCCAGTAAAGGGTGTCTAACTCATGTAAGAGAGGGATGGCTTTTGGCTTCCTTCCAGCTCGAGCCAACCTAGATCAACCCGACCAGGACCCAGAATGGGTTGCATATGTCCGGCAACTCGTCCATCCACACGTCGGGAAGACCTTGTGAACATCGACAAGAACCGATCCGATGGGGCGTAGTCGATGGACAACAGGTTCATATTCCTGTACTAAAGAAGAGAGCTCTTTTCCATTTCTATTCAAATAAAAAGATCTTCCTTTTCGGGCGAGTCTAGATTTCTTTTCACAGGAACTCCCATTCTAACAGCGCCCGCGGTTCCTTATTCTAAAGGTCGAGCAAGTCACTCCCTTGGATCTCCGCTTGGAATAACCTTTTATCTGGAGTGTCGTTTCCTTAGGCTCATCTAAGAGATAGTTATGTGAAAAGCTACCAGCTTGTCTTCATCTTTCCTAAAGGTTTCGGCCACATCTCTTTTGGAAGTGAAATCTGAAAGAAGCTTTTCCAGAAGTCCGAATTGTGAAACTCAGCTAGAGTTGAAGCTGGTCGGCTGGAGGAGATTTCTAGACAAGAAACTTTTCATAATGTGAAAATGGTTCGCCGAAGATGAATCAACTGGATCAATATTCGCAACTGATGCAACATCTGATTCTTTTATGGTTTTGGTTGAACTGCTTTTTCATTGGCCAGCGGGCTACGAAAACTTCTTTTGGCCCTGAATATCAAATGAGTCTTCTGTCCAAACATGAACACGATTGCTGGCTGCTCTAAATCTTGTACTTTTTGATGCGAGGAGTCTGAGATTCTTCGTTAGAAGATCTTTTCTTGCCAAACTGATAACCTGCACAAGAGTTCTTGCTTTGTGAACCGGGCTGCGTACCAGAGAAGTAAACACATGCAGACTGAGGCTCAACCGACCGGAGGTTCGAGAGACCTGAATCCTCATGTTCTTGAGCAAGGGGGCGTCCGACCTGACTTACTAGTCATTGCAAAGGAGATAAGAAAGATCTTTTTTGCTACTTATGCCCAAATAAGCCTAGATGGACGATACTCTCAAGCTCTTCTTTTCCTTTCCGGTTCTATCATTGAGTTCTCTCGGCGAGCTTATGCCTTTAGGTCCTACCTATCCATAGAATGAGAATGGAATACAGTGTAAGACCTAAGTTTGCCAAAAAAGACTGTGTCGCCCAACATCGAGTCGACCGAAGAATATTTAGAATGGATATATGATATCTAAAATGTCGGAGCTTTAAGCCGGGCAGATGTTGTATTCAAAGCAAGCATACCGGAAAATCTTTTTCTTAATTTATAGATGTTTTAAGGAAAGCCAAAACTTCCCTTACGGCGAAAGTGACAACTAATTGACTATAGTAAGTGATATGTCATTTCCTGTATTTTGGGAGAATCGCTTTGACTTTCTGGAACACTCTCACTCCCTACTATCGCTCTTAGAATGAACAGGTCCACAAGGAACGGAAGGACCTAATACAACTAGTACTAGCTGCTATTATCTGAGGAGCCTGGCCTCTGGAAAGGAATGGTTGACGAGAATATTTTTCTTGACTGGGTAGATTGGATGAAAGCTTGCCTTTCTGGAAAGGCGTACTTCTTTTTTTTTCCGAATTCTGAATCTCCCCAATAAAAATCTGCAAAGATACAAGCTTTTCTTTCTTTATAGCTTACCTTGATTGCTAAGTAAACCAAGCCGTCAGAAGGGACTCCTAGACGGCCAAAGGCAAGGTACCGTTTGTTGAGAAAACGGGGGTGAAGACATTGAACAAGGAAGGCGATGCGCTTACGATCTAGGAGTAGCTCCCAACCTGCAATTCTTGCTGTCTGTGGTATCACCCCCCCCATTACTGTTGAAATTTTCGTTCTTATCGGTACTATTCCTTTTTCTGAAATCATTGGCGCTACTGCCGCCCTCTCTTTCTTTTTAGGGGTCATCCTTTCTTCTGTTAATCAATACGAGGGTGTGTTTTGCCGGGGCGACACCGAAGATCGTTCTCCCCAAACGCTTTCTGTTGGGTGTTCTTCTGTCGTGCGACCCGGCGGCTTACTTCGACAAAAAAGAAGAGTTTCCAGAGCAGAGCTCCAACTAAGCGAAAATCATCCCTATGACCACACTGAACCATGTGCTTCCTCGACACGCCGAAGCGAAGGTGGGTCTGTAAAAGATTCTATATATCTTGTTTGATTATAAAGCGAAGTCCTTATATAAGGGCTGACGGTCATCAGAGGCTGGAAGAGTGCCGTTGAAATCTTTGGCTTGAGTGGGCGAAATTCACACGCACCCATCGATTGAGTGATCAGATGGAGTAGTAGAACCCACGAAAATGTCTTTGTTGACTTTCACAGATGGTTGAATGAATTGTTTACAAAAGACAGAGACTCTATATGAATAAGAGAATCAGAAAAAGCTTCTGGGAGCTTTGAAAAGAGAGAAAGAAACCCGCTAAAAAGCTCAGTGCCTAACAATACATTCCCTCGACCCGACCAGTCATCAGCACGGATTAGAGCTTTGGGTTGAACTGGTTTTTATTCCTCAATGTCTTGATGAAGTTTGAGTATTTCTCCTCGTTTGGAGTTTATTTGCTAACCAGAAGGCTGACCACGACCAGATCTATAGGGAAAAGCCCTTCATCGTTGCCCCAGACCATAGTAAGCGAAGAAGCTGGGGGGTAGGACTAGACGAGAAGGGAGTTCAGAGAAATGACTTTTCATCCTAGTAGTTTGAACCCGTATGGGCGTGATGAGAATGAGATCGTCAGAAGAGCAGTCTTTAGCAACCGTATGCTTCTTCCAATCCATGAGTTTAAGTGATTGCTCCATCTGAGGCCCGTTCTCTTTCCCTCATCAACAATCAGCTTCCCCTAAGTAGCTGGTAGATACGATGAACGGCCCTATCCTCCTAGTCTTTCCTTTTGTAAGGTCACCCCCTCGGTCGAATGAAAGAAAAGTGAACATTTTGAAGAAAACTGTTGAGACATCTCTCACAGTCAGGCACCTGAGCCTCAAAGAAAGCACCTGGTTCCACATTCCCATTTCCTTTAGAGGTTTTCAAATTCCTCCAAGCTTTCCCTGTGAGTGCGATTAATTTGTCCATCGCATCTAGCGTTATATCCAGGTAAAATAAAGGGCTCCACTAAGCAGACCGGGTTAGCTTCCGCCTAGTCCCTTCTTCCATTTCTTCTCTCAGGTCAGATTATGGAGTGAATGAGATGGCGAAGCCAAGTCGTATAAGGAGTTCGACCTGAAAGAGACCCGTCCGGGTGTCAATTCGAAGAAAAGAAAGGTAACCGATGCTAGTTCATCAACACACAGGTCGGCTAACAACACTCAACTGATCAGCAGTCGGACTCGTTGCAAGAAAAGGCTCAAGAGACCTCGCTTTCTGAATTACATCCATCCTCTCTCATAACGAAAGACAAGTTTGAAATCTTCACAAGGCCTTACTTAGTAGGTTGCCCAAGGCAGGAACTGAAATGAAAGAAAAAGAAGCACTTGATGCTGGTAAAGAGGGTTCGACACGGCCAACCCCGTCTTGCTAGCTGTTCACAAGGATAGGGAGGCTACAATCAAGATCAAAACGTTGGTACTGTAGGCGGCGGCAGAAGAGAGTCATGGATGGTAAGCGCCTTACATCCCTTCCGGTCAGAGCTTCATCGTATCATTCGCTAATTCCCATCGTGAATTAGTTTCAGCTGCACATGAAGTAATAAATTACCTGGGTTAGTTTCTGAAATCAGTCGTAGATTAGTTGCGTTCTTCTTTCTCGCTGGGAGAAGGAGGAAAGCGCATCTATAGGGACAACCTCATGGCAATTGAATGAAGCTGGCGACCAGGGGCTTGAGTATAAGTCATCAATATTTACATAAAAGAATTCACATCAGAGACATTTTCATATTCGTACGAGACACATGATGTAGCCTGCATTCAGAAAGAACGGCATCATCGGTTTTATTCAGCAAGCCTCAGATCATTTGGCATAAGCAAAGAATTTTTGTTTAGAATTCTCGCCCTCATTTCCTATTCTTAAACTGACTAAGATGCTATTGTTCCTGTCTAGTCTAGCAGTGAAGGATATCAGGCTTGACAGAGAGGCCTGGCCCGTAAGTTCGAAAGCAGCTGAGAAGCGTATCCGATCAACTTCAAGACAGAATATGCCAGATACTTAAGCCAGTGGAGATTGGACTTAGGCGCTATTTGCCCTAGCTTTAATAGCTTTTAAAAAGCCTCATCTCAATGCTAGTACTAGCAGCTACAAACTAAGACTCTTCAGAAGAGAAGCTACATCCACTACCTGCATTCATCCTGACAGGCTAATCCTGAGGAGTCGAACAACCAAGAATTTAGGAGCCCGGAAATATCCGAGTTATTCCCAAAGAAAGAGAAGGGCATGGGTACTCCTTGTCGTGAGTTGATCCGGTAGTAGCAACTAAATGAACAGTTCAAGTCTCTTTCGAAACAAGGGATCCCGAAGAATTATAGCTTTCCTCGATAGCATCTCCATTCGAATCCGAATCGTAAGCCAAAGAAGAAGCCGGCGCCGAATCTGAATGACGAAGAGTTTCTTTCATCCGCCCGCGTCTGTAGACGTCTCAAAGGAATAGACATAAAAGAACATTCCCTGCTCCATCCATACCATAAGAAAGGAAGAATCGGAACGGAAGGCCTAGTCTTAGCGCTAGCAGACTACCGGTCTTAATCATCTCATTCAACCAGGTAACTTATGCAACTTTTGAAGCGCCATAAGCAGCCAAGAATAGCATAGTGCTCAAGCGAGTTTGCGATACTGAAAAGTGTTCCGGTAGTGCTTCTAGCAAGGCTCAAGAGACCTAGATCGTAAGCTAATAGACTATCATCTCAAGGTATCGTCGAGGTATCGAGGTTTCGCTCCCTAGTGGTATGCTTCGATCGGGAAATGGGCATGGCGAGAAACATGATCCATGGCATTCTTCCCTTTACTTCTTTTCTTAGGGGAACAGCGGCTTGGCATTTCCCACTCTTTCTTCCTTCTTCGACTCTTCCCGTTCTCCTAAAGGAGAGAACTCCGATTCCTCGGTCCCTTTCAAGAAGCTTTAGAGAGTCCTGCCCTTTCTTCTTACTAAAGTAGTCGGCCTCTTCGACCACCCTTAGGCCCTTCCAGTTAAGAATTGGGGCCTCGCAATCACTACTCTACCCCACATCGAGAAAGATGCATAGCAGGACATTTCGCAAGAGAAAATAGAGGTATTTTCCTGGTCTTATCACATTTTCACTGGTGGAACACCTTCTCTTCTTGCCAAAGAGGAGAAAGCTTGCAAAGAAAAAAGGGATCCTTTGGTTTAGGAGAAACTTTAACCTAGGCTCCTCGCCCTATTGACCAGTACCTTCCTTCGGTTTCTTCAAGAAAGGGAGGATATGCTGGAGAAGAAGGTTAGCCAGCGATAGCACTCCTTCCCGCGAGAGTCACTCGCTTCTTCCCACAGGTCTCATAGAGCATTTCTTCCAGCAAAAAGAAAGAGCTTCACTCTCTTGCTAGAACAGGCCTTTTATTTGGTTCACCATGGGTGCCAGGTTTATCTAGCACTTATTCGGTATCTCCGGATTTTCACCTAAGATCCATCGACAGATGAGCCTTTGCATGAGGAATATCCAATGTAATATGTTAGGTTAATACTTCTTTGCCAGGATTCGGGACATGAGAACTCGCCATATACTGGAGTTATAACCATTGCCCAGTTCTACTACAGGATCAGGTGAGAAATTGGGGTCCCAAACCACTCACTTCGTTCCTTCTCACCTTGCTCACTGCCTTTCTTTCTATTTAGTCACTATCAATTGGCGAGGCCTCACGAAACCTTGTGAATTTTCGTGCCCTGCCCGACACAAAGAAGGATTTTACTGCACTGGGCAGAGGGGGGTCTACTCTTGGTTCTATTCGTGTGCCTAGTTTCTCATATGATAGGAACTCTCAATTCTCTGGCAAATAAATAAGAAACTAAATTGGCCATGGGAAGTTTCATTGCTGAATGACTTGTCTGCTTTCTCGTTGAATAGATTGATAGAAAGCCTAGGGCATGAGGGTTCCTCAGTCTTTTTATCTTCCACCAGCCGATCTCTTTTCATTTCTTTTGGGTCTTCCTAAATGAAAATTTGAGAAAGATAGTCTATGTAGAGTGAGCTATCCTACCAGGTGAGTCAGTATGACCAACCATTCCCTATTTCTTATAAATAATCCTGTATACTTTCCGTTGTCATTGGGTCAATATCTATGGTATAGAACCCTACTTCACTCCTATTGCATCAAGAGCTGATTCAATTGCTTGATTCACTGGGCTGGAAGAAAAGGTTAAGAATGAGAGTTAGGAATAGCTAGAGTAGGATTAGGTTTTTTTTTTCAAATATTATTTTTATTTCCAGACAAGGAAAAGAGATTGATGTTCTTAAAAAGTTCGCACCGGGAGCTAGTGCTATCCTCTTCGTCTTCCCGAAAGGGTAGCAAAGAGAGGACCACTCATAGCAGCCAGTGAAAGAGTAGAACTTATTCTCTCCATTCAGAGAGAGTAGATCTGCTAGATGACGACAGTTGACTCCTTTACCTGCTACCGAAGATGAGCTTGAGCCCTTTCCAACAGGTAAGTACTACCATTTTTCCCCAACATCAATGTAACTCGATCATTATCAAACTGGCTGCAATCTTTTTCTGTCCGCGAGAGTCGCTTACCTGCTTAATTAGGACCAGGAAAGGATAAAAGGAAAGCAACTGTGCCTATTCTTGTTGGCCGGGTCAAGGCTGCTTTACTGACGGACTCTCAGACGAAAAACCACCCCATCCATGTTTCTTTCTCTGATTCGGTTTCGTCTCCAGCCAGGCGTTGACTTTCTGTGAATCAGTTTCTTTCTTGGTCCATTCTCATTTCCCAAGAGAAAATAACTGAGGTAAAATGGAAGTAAGAAAAGAATGATTCCTTTTATCATATTACTGAGAAAGTCAAGTTTCACTTCGAATTAGGCCCTCTATTTGTAAAATGAAAGTAACTTAATTTAACTTGCGTAGAGCATTCTTTTGGGGAGTTGCTAGGAGCCTCACCCTAAAACATCTTCCTTACTTTAACAAGTAAGCAAGTAAACTACCTTCACGGGTAAGGGGCGGAAGGCGCTATAAAAGGGCGCTCTATCTAAAGATTTTATTCTTTTGCGGCCACATGGATAGTATGCACTCTTGCCCGGACAGGCTTACTTAAAGCTTGAAGATAAGTTTTGTACTCTATTAATTTCTCAGTCCCCCTAGTCATGTAATTGAGAGGGAATTCTCCATGGTCTTTCTTAGAGTAAGGCACATCTAAACAGGAAAGGGACTGGTGAACCCGACCCATCATTGGATCAGACCCTACTGAAGGTACTAGCGAGATATGGGATACATAGACTTATTCAGGCCGATCAAAGGCGAGCACTCCGCGTCGCGATAGAAAAGATGATGGATGTAATTCAGAAGCAGCACATTCATTTCACTCTAACAATTTCTTTTAATCGAAGATGCAGAGAGAGTGAGTTTATTCATGGTAGAGAAAGATGGCTCGTAGCCCAAGATTCTTTTGAGACAAATGAATGCCGAAGAAATCCAGGCCGTCGTGAGATATCTCTGGTTTCTAAATAAAAAAATGTTGTTCAGTCAAACTTCCTTCTTCCATTTCGCAGTAGCACGGGGCTAAAGAATGAAATTATGTGAAGTAGGATGCACGGTTGTGATGATTCAGTTCATGACTCATTGTAGCCTCGTTCTTCCTGAAGATTTAAGGCGCTGTCCTCTTCTACTGGGAGGCAGACAGAAAAGTAACCCATTGATGGAGTTTAAGAATTACATCTCAACAGCTTGGCTGCTATGCCCTAGAATCAGGTCTTAAGAAGGTTTTCGTAAAGTCTTTCCGTATGCATGAAATAAACCCAGACTCAGAATTGGCTGGATCAACGTTCATAACTTCATCACCTGCGACAGCAACCTTGAGGAACATAGTACGAATTCTTATCGACCCGGGGCAACTGGAATCTTCTTTGCCTAGTTCTTATTTCCTCCTCTGTCTAGTAAGCTCGAAGAATTTAATTTTCGTCCGTCCTGATGATAGCAGACCCGTTCCGTTTCCACCTGTTTGGACGGTACAAGGTCGTATGCATAGTCTGACCAAGGAAAACTGTCGCATTATTCAATGTCTTCTCTTTTATTGCCTCTGTAAATGCTATGGCCCCCTACCCCTGCCCCTGTCTCGTGCCGGAGTGATTTGTGGCCCACGGCTGGGTTCCCGGTTTCTAGTATCAACTACATAGTTAGCAGATTTCTTTCCAATCCAGGAAAAGAACATTGGAATGCTGTGAAGTGGATTATAAGCCCAGGTATTGTCTAGACCCTAACGGGAAGAAGCCCCCCATTGCTGCAGTTCGGGAAGGAGGCGCTATTCCCACTACTCCCTCGAACTGTCTTATCACTTTCCTGGTTCACAACTAGCTCTATTTTCTCTTTCTCCTTTGGCTTTCAACACTAAAAGAGTTCATCTGCTGGAAAGAAGGAATTCACCGGCACAGGCGCACAGAACAAAGAAAGACAATAGGACTGGACCCGTTCAAGCAGAATCGTAGCTTTTTTTCAGCTTGAGCGCATCTCCTTACTACAACCTTCCTTTTAGACTACTTGTACGCTACCCGTTAGCTTGGCCTTCTCCGCACCCCTTGCCTGCGCTGTCAGTGCGCTTCCCCGCTTCAAAGAATCCCATCATTTCTTGTGTTCATTCTCGGCTCATAGCAATGAATCAGTCTGCCTGTAGCCGGAAGCTGCTACCAGATGGCACTGTCCGTCGCCCTAAAAAGCAAAGAGCTTCTTATTATATTAAAACCTGTAGCTTCAACATGAGACTTTCTACACCTGGATCAGCTTGCACGACGATACTCATTGGCATATTGAATCAGACCAAGGGCGTCTCTCCGTGCCTTATGAACATTGATTTGCCCTCGAGTAGAAGTCACCAATAACCGCAGTACTACCAATGTTGTCAGAAAAGAAGAAGGTCGTGGCCCTGTTATAACTACCACATATGAGTAGAAGTCGAACGGGTATTACTATCAGTAGATTTACCCTTCAAATCCACGGAGGCGGATGGGTGGGGCGGAAAGCAGGATCGACGGATCACCTGAATTACATCCATCCTAAAGCAGCTCGCCGGAGACAAACTCATAGGACTCTATCCTAGCTACCGGGTATGCAAGTTGGAAATTGCCATTGCCCTATGGTTAAAGAAGCTGCGTTGCCCCTGATGGATAAGTCCCTTGAGGAAGACTAACTTAAACCCAGTGACCAGTCTTTATCGTTGGAATGCCCGATGGGGCGCATCATGGTGGTAGGCAGGAGCAGGTATTTATATATTGTGCTCAGGGAGCGCAACATAGTATGCAAGGACTTTCTAACTGGGAGATTGGAAATCCTTAATGTCCCTGTCTCCCCGCCAAAAACTTTGATATGGAAGAAGTTGTCTGGTTCGGACCCTAGAATAATATTGAGTCATTCTGATTTGCCCACCGGAAGGCCAAAGCCCAGAGACAGGCGAAAAGGAAAAGGCCGGTACCAACTCATTTAGAAGTAACATCTTTCTACTTAGAAAACTAATCGACTCCATCTCCCACTCCTGGTTCTATCAAACCAGACACGGAATACCTGGAAATGAAGATCTTAAAACTTGAAAAAAAGATAGGATGAATGTAATTCAGTCTTATATAAGAGATTTATGAGAGAGTTTGTCATGTTCCCGCTTGGGGAGAAGGCCAAAACATGTGGAGCCAAAGACTCGGTCGACTATTGCTGCGGGGTTGCCTCCTTTGTGCAATAATGTTTGGTAATCCAAAGCTCTGAATTGACTCTCAATCGGTGCAAGCCTATCAGTAGCATGATCCGAGGAAGTTTTAATGCCCAGGTCCTTCGACGAGATGTGGCAAAGAAGGTCAGGTTTGGAACCCTAAGAGTGCCAGAAAGTGTTCTTGCCTCTAAGCCTGCTGAAGTCAGCTATTTGGGAGTTCAGATCTAGGTTTAGTTCGCTTGCTTCACTTCATCAAGGAGTTGAGTTGGGCTGCTCTTCTCCTGCGGAAAGGAAAGAAATGCAGAGGGCAATGTAATAGCGCCTTCGCTTAGTTTCACAACTCGGGGTTAGGTTAGGACTTCTTTAGCGCATAGTTAGTTTTAAGCTTAAAGACTGGGGAATTCTCAAGCTATTCCAATCAATCTTTGAAAAGCGGTGTCCTTTATTTAGAGACATAAGCTTTCTTTACCCTGAAGGAGAAAGCACTTTGCTTTTTTTCACAAAGATTGACGCCTAGCAGTTAGGACCAATCCGATGTGATCTTAAAGCTATTGACTCTACCCAACTTTCTCTAAGTAAGAGCTCACCCTTACTACTTAGCTTAGTCTTCTCGAAGGATATAAAAGTCCGTGCTTCTCCTGTGAGCGAGTCCGAAGTGGGCTGCTTGCTTTCAAGGGCTAGGATTTCCCTGCTTCAACGTGAGGAAGAAGCTCAAGCGGAAAATCCCAGGAGCTTCTCCGGTGTGTAAGAGACTGAGTCTATCTCGAGTGTTCATAGGACAAGACTGAGCCCAACAGAACTATCACATGGAGAGACTATTTACTGAATTCACCTAAGATACCCTGCTTTCAGCGTCTATAAATGCCGTCAGCGGGACAATTGTAGCAAGTAGTGAGATCCTGCTTGGTTCAAGGTAGTAAAAGCCTTTTCTTGCTTGATCTCGCCGCGCCTTGCTGCAACGAGAGTTTCTTATCGGTCATGATCTGGCCTGGTCGACCCAATCCCGAATGGTGGGGAAAGCCAAAAGGAAAGAAAGAGGCGCTATAATAATTGCCCAAGAGCAGTCGCATTCCGAAGCTTTCCTTCCGCTCACTTCTGTGGTCTCTCTTCCGCTTCTTTGCTCCATCGTGCACACCTGTAGTACGACATGCTAACTCAGAATCGAGAAAGCGGATTCCGAGAGTACCATTTCTCAGCCTCCTTAATATGAAAGCCGGGAAACTTCCTTCGTAACGTTTGGACAGAGAACTCCTCTTCCCTCGTCGCTTTTTTTCGATCATCTCTCGAGGAACGGAGTTGGCTTATCTTACATTTACAGGCGCTATTCATTCAATTGCCCTCCTCGAAGAAGCTGTAGAGGGAATAGTTGAAGTGGAACTCACTCGAATAGGGATACGGCGCAGTCATAGGCCAAGGAAATAGAAGCCTTGAGAAAGGAAAATGCTGAGGTCGCGAAGAGAAGAAGAAAGCGTAACCAAGTGAGGTCAGCAGAGGCAGTAGAGCGAGCAAGCGTAGGCAATTTACCTGCTTCTTCCACTCTGTCCCGAAGAAAATGAGTAGTGATAATAAAAGTGGGGTTGGTAGGAATACAGGTCTCTCGAGCCTCTCCAAGTACTCTCAAGTGCGCGAGAGGATGGATGTAATTCAGATAAAAGTAACCCCTCAGGCTTGTCTTTGTAGAGCTGCGAATCCTTATTTCGATCATGCTGTATAGGATTCTACAGACAGACAGAGAAGTGTGCTTCCCGAGTGAAATGTTAGAAAAATCTTCTTTTAACAGCCCTCAGACGGGGAGCCTTTTTCAGAGGAATTTTAAAGAATCGTCTTAGACCCTTCCTTTGTCAACATTGAATGATTAGCGTGCAGCTCCCAGGATCAGTTAAAACTTCCTAGGGCCATCGTAGCCTAGTAATGCTAAGGAGAACTGAGCCTAGTATCTATGACAGCTTTGTTCTTTCTTAAAGAGGGCATTAAGCGCCTCTATAACACTTTCTATTGTACGACTCGGTTTCTACACGGCGAGAACCAACATTAGCAAGACGGTCGAACCTTTTCCGCCTCCAGTCACAGGTCAGGTAAAAGAGTTTTTAAACTCCAGAAATGATAATAGACCCCCTTATAATCTGGTCGAGAGCTTAGACTCTGGAGGATGCCTCGGTTAGGAAATTCTTTGTCACTTCTTTATATTTGTTCCATCGCAAGTTTCAAACACGTGATCAGCTAAAAGCTCTTTAGCTGAAGAGATCTTGTGAAGGCTTCCTCCAATCTGGCATGGCTTAGCAACAGTGGCTCTGCCGGGCTTGAACCAGTTGCTAAAGGTTGAGCAGAGTCTGTCTTGAGCCTTAAATTTCTTTGGTCTTCATCGCCATCCTAGTCAGGAAATAGAAAGTATAATCACTTCGGCCAGTCGAGTGAGCTCGTCTCCTATATGAAAATGCTCTCAAGACAAAGGTATAGGACACCTTTGGAAGAGAAAAGAGAAGATGCAAGGTGTTCCGGAAGCCCTTGATTACCCGATTTCTGTTCTTCAGACGGTCAGATTGTGGAATGGGATTGCTCCCGGTTTCGAAGGATCGTTAGACATTCAGTCAGGTCAGGAATCTTGAACAGAAAGAGGTGGGATTCCACAGCCGTCTTGTCTCAACCAGTTCGATGGAACATCACCCATCCTCGGCTTCCATGGAGCTCTAGCCAGTTTGGGAAAGATTTCCCCTACCCGCAAGTATAAACTAAGCGAGAAAAGACACCTGGCTATCAGGCTAAAACCGCAAGCAAGCTGAAGTTCCGAACTATAATCCGCAAGCTAATTAACTCGACTTGAAACCCCAATTGCACTCTTAGATGACGACAAGCTCATTCGATTCTTCTTCCAACTGCGCCGGTATACAAAAGTCCTGGATGAGATAAAGCTTATTGACTTTCGCCTTTCACTCGTGCAGTACCGCTTCGGCTTCACTGAATAAAAAAATAATGACAATTCTTGTCTTGCTGCGACTCATGCACACGGAAGCTGATAAGCACTTATCATGATCTGGTTACACGGCTTGTAGTTTATCCCCTCCTTGTTCTTTATCGGTATTCACTTATGCAATTGCTTTATTGCCAAAGCCATACGAAGTATGGTTCTAATAAAGTATGGGAGGGCAGCCATCACTAGTTGTTTTCTAGTTTTTAAAAGAAATTTTGATCTATTTTATTGGCACATTCTTCTTTTATCAGTGAGGCAGAAGAAGCGCCAGTTGAAAGGCCGAACCGAGAATAGAGTCTTAAGTTCAAGAGCGGGTTGTATTATGGTACAAGGGAGAGGAACGTCTTTGAATTCTAGATTTGAAGGTTTCTTTGTCGTAATAGAAGAAGATACTCAACTTATTCCCCTAAGACCGCTCCTTCTTTTGTCCCATGCATTTGACCAGGTGAAACTAGCGCCTTGCCTCGATTCAAATCTCAGCTAATGGAAGTCATCTGTTTAACAAGATAAGTTCTTCTTCTTAAAGGGGACGTAAGAAAGGAAAATGGTAGACACTCGGCTTAAGGAACAGCTAGAACGAAGGACTTCGAATGAGAACAAAAGAAAGAGCGGGATGCTGTAGATAACTTACAAATGTTTTCTCTATGTAAGAATCTATTGGAGCTTCCCAATCTGTTCATTCCTGAAGAAAGAAGAGACTTTGCGGAGGAGTATGATACGATTCTGAATGAATCCCTGTCTTCTATAGCGCCTAGTGAGAAGTCTTAGATCACTAGAATGCATTGAAACACTCCGAGGATGAAAGGAGAACTGATATCGAATGAGAAAGCAAATCCCTTTCTTGGCGCACTCAACTACGTCGAGCCTCCAACCTCATTATTTGTCAAGCAGCACCCGAATGGGTAACCGTTGCTTTCGCGAAAGCCTAAGCCGGCCCCCGTCACCAAAGAAAAAGGCAATGTGCTGCACGCATAACTGTGAGCCTAGTGATAGTCGTCGCATGAGAAGCCTAAACTACCTCTCTTACCCAGATTATCAACAGGACAGGAAATTCCAGGAGTCTGGAGTCTTCTGTTTTTTTCTTTCGTCGTCCTTTGTCACTGATTGAAAGTGATGGAGCAAGGGGAGCATCACAGGCCAAGATCTGATCAGTGCAGCAAGAGACTTCTTTGAGGGTACCAGAAGTAAAAATTTTTGTGGATAAGGGTAAGAGAGCAACAGCAGAGGGCGTTTAGCTGAATTTTGACTATTGGCAGTGGAAGAAAGCTGCTTATCAGAATCTTCGATCTAGTAGAGTAAGCAGGAGTTTTATAGGGTTCATGTGATCGTTGCCACGGGGTTACCCCGCTCGAAACACTACAAGGACGTCTCCTTCTGGCGAGAAAGAATAGTTGAATAAGAAAGATCTAGCCAATACTAGTTTCTTTATTCTTCTTTGGTATCTTTTTACCTTTACACCCAGCCTGATTGCTTGGTTTGACCTGGAGGTCTTCTTTTCAAGCAGCTGCATAAGGTGCTATGTAATTGCCTTACTAAAGCAAATCCATCAGCTGAAGACTCACTAAGGAATCATTGCACATCGAAAGAAAGTGCCCTTTACTCTAGGTCCCCGCATGGAAGGCGTTCACCACCGTACTTCTTCTTCCTCGGGACCAAGACTGGAAAAGGGACCAGCAGGAATGGGCTGTTGCTATTTTTATTAGTTCTGAAGGTTAATGAAGATCTAGAGCCACCAGGCGAGGGAGTATAGGCACCCGGGACTCGAACTGCGCTTTCCTTGTAGTCCAGCATTATACTTGATTGGAATTAAAAAAACCTTAAGGTCGGATCAAAGTGTAAGAGATTTTTAGGCGTCCTTCGATCCCGATCGATCAAGAGGCTAATCTCTTTTTTTTCTTTGGGCCGGTAGCCTGTTCAACCGAAACCAAGGGTTAGGTCTCAAGCTTCTAAATTGCACGCAGGACAATTGTGGATAACTATCGATTGCCACGCCGGTGATTGTTTCGAGAGGAAACTAGACAGCCAAGATTTTCGTCCTTTTCCTCGGTCAGACCCAGCCAATCGTCGGATAGGGGGACAGAGTATTAGGCATTATCACCAATAGGAGGAAAAGAAAGCTGCCTCTATAAACTTCTTACAGGACGTCTCTCGAGCCTACGACGCCGAAGACTATATTACATAAAGCATAAATAAATGCAATAAAGTTCCACTCGCTCATATGTCTAGCATCATAGTCCATAAGTGCTATCTTCTTTTACGGAAAAGTTCTCCATAGCAGATTGCTCACTAATGAAAAGGTTAAGGCGGGCATCGAAATGCTACATATTCCACGGTAATGTCGAATCATCCAATCACCTGCTTTTGAAGTAGCCAAGCCAAGTCAAGAAATGAAGGTTTCAAGGTTTTGCAAAACGAGTAGTAAGCATTTGCAAATTGAGACAGATAAGACCTATTTTTGCTTGCCAGAAGAAGGGAAAAATGCACCGCTAAAGGAATTCTGTCTACTTTTTGAAGGAGACCTTATGAGAAGCGAAAGCTCTGCTTGAGCGTCATACCACTGGTGAATCTAAATCCATCAATTGAGGGCCGCAGATCACCATCTCTTCAACGGAAAGACGCTGGGTCAACTGAAGAAAAGCGCGCTATCGCTAGCCCAGCACTGGCATCAGGTAGGACGCATCACCATACGTCCCGCCCCGACATGTCAAGAAGACATACTAGCACGCGATGAAGCACAAAGCAGCCAGGCAGAAAACGAATGCGAAGGCTGCGAACCCGAAGAACGTGAAGAGGCAATATCGCAAGCACTCTTCCAGTAGTGATTAGTATGGACATAATAGAAGTCCGTGGGTTGGACATTGGACCTTCTTCAAACTGGCCTTTGAACTTTAATAGTCTATTGGAGGAGAGAGGGATCTCTTTGCTAATCGAGGGCTTCTGATTTAGCTATTTCATTTCCCTGCTATAGTTCAAAACTAGCTAGGCATCTTCCTCAGTCTCGTTAACCGATTAATTTTCACTCACTGTCTCGTTACCACGCTAGCTTGAATGGCATTTACCTTGGAATGGCGGACTGAACACCAAACCTTCATTACATTACAAAGGGGCTCCCCTCTTTGCTTTCGCTTAGCCCTTGCTAGGATAATTTTAAAACCTTGCTGAGACTTCTGATGAGCAAGCTTTACTATAACTAAGTTAGACTGCCTCTTACGAGGTCTCTTGAGCCTTCTACTTCTAAACCATGCCCAACTAGACGTTCTTCTGAGCCAGCGCTAAGAGTTATTATTTTATATTGATTGAGACCTAGCCTCGTGCACTTACTTTATTATAGGAAGTCTTCCCCTTTGTCCTAGAGCTAGAGCAAAGTTAGGACAGTAGGGATTGTGGGATGGCCAGTCCAGGAGTGGAAGAGCTAAGCGTAGCAGTTGTAAGGCCTGCCAGAACCAAAGATTTCTTAGAAAAGAAAATAAGAAATCTCGTAGCGTAGATGAATTGAATTAGCTAACGAACTTTCTATGTATGGGAATGCTTGCAAAGAAATAAGAAGAAAGTATGATTCCCCTTACCGACTCGGAACGAATGCTTGAATGGGAAGAAGTGCATCAGAAATGAAGAAGGATAAGAGAGAGCAGAATAAGCGGTCTTGGAGGAATAAGCCCTTCTGCGGTAAAGGGGAGATTATTTCCAGACTTACTGACTTTTCCGGGGGGTACACTTCTTTTTGCGTCTTTAGGCTCGAGAGACCTATCAACTCTTTCTTTTTGAAAAGAGGGCTTTAAAGCGCCAGTACCAGGTTCAAGACCGTGATCAAATAGGCTCTTACTTCGCCCTTCAAGGTCACAAGCAAAAACCGGAAAGATAGCTATTTAAAAGCATCTTCTTTCCCGCATCAGCCAAGAGAGACTCCGCCTTCTCCTTGGGGGAATTCTCTTAGTTAGAGGACTTCCTTTAGCTTTAAGACTAGGGATCTAAGGATAAGGAAGGTTTCTTTTTGTGGGACAAAGCAAAAATTCCACTGTTAGAACATATTTAAGAGAGACTAGCAATAGGTCTTGCACACTAATTCAGGAGTCAACCTAGGAAAAGAACGACAGGTAAATCTGAACAAGACTATCTCCCTTGTCACCTCAGAAAAGCTGTACCTTAACACTCCAATCCTTCCAATTGGCTGCAAGGGTAGGGCTTTACTCAGATCACTTTTCACGGGATCAAAAGCAGAAAGCCCACCTCGGAATTTGACCATGAGTTCCCAGCTTAGGATAAGAAGGAACCCATCCCGTCTTTCATTAAAGCAATGGTCTACGACTCCGCTCCTTGCTTAGGGTAGGAGAGCTCCTTTCTTATTTTTGTTTACCGTTAAGAGAAGGATCACAAGCCCTAGTCCCAAGCTAAACAGCATATTTATTCATCTGCACCTGAAAGGCATGAGCAATAGCTTATTTTTAAGCTTCTTCAAGAAAAGCAATTCTCTCTCCTCTGGCATCACAGCATATTCTCTACCAGCTTCTGAAAGATTATTCTTTGAATAAAGATTTCCTTCCAAGGCGAGTTCTTCCAGTTCTGGAGTTTCATTGCATTAATGAATACGGCTGGAAAGACCTAGACCCACTACCCTTTTTTATCAGACCTTCTCAAGGTAAGCTTGGGTTCCAAACCTTGCTGCCTCCCTGGTGGACCTCCGAAGAGGGCCAGGAGTCGCTCCTTTCTATTTTCCTTTACCCGTACTTTTTGCCACCTGAGCTAGGCTCGAGAGACCTTCACTTGTTGTCCCAACTGCCGGTGTAACGGGTTGCTCCTCAGTTGAGAGAGCAGCCTTCCCTGAATATTTCCGAGCGTGCTTCTTTCCCTTCGTCATTCTTCTTCCGGACAAGAGAGCAACCGTAGGTTTCAGAGAGAATCTACCGGAGTTTCGAATGCTAGAGGAACTGGCGGAGATTTACACAGTCGCCTTCAGAAGAGAGAAATAAGCCTGTACATTAATCGCCCTTTCCCTTGCTTTTTAGGGCCATTGAGACGCTCGAAGTAAAGAAACTTGAGCGATAAGGAAGAAAGCGGAGAAAAAGGTAGTAGACCTAGGACCTATCTTCTCTGCATTACTGATAGCTATCCCTATTTGAAAGAGAGAGTTCCTAGCCGAAAGCAATCTCCCCTTTCATCTTGCCACTAATCCATCGTTCTTCATCCAACGATCTCGCACGTTGCAGTAATGTAATGATAAGGCTATTTTATAGCGCCTTGCTTTAGTATCTTACTATCCAGCAGAAGGTTGGAGTCTCACGAGGGATGAAATAGCTTATCGGGTACGTTTTATAAGATATAGAGTAGATGCTTCAATGCCGCTGACTGAGAACGGGTGCTACCTTGTATCGGGCAGCTTATTCATAAGCCGCTTCAATAGGTAAAGTACTTCCTTTCAAAGCAGCTTTGAGTTTCTCCAGATACATTAGACCCTGACCTTTGCTCGTAACTTTAGAGATAACCTCCGGGGTGCCCTTGAGGTGGAAGTCAGTTTGTGCAAAGCATCTACTGGCAACGCCCTTCCCAGAATTTTTATCCAGCTCACAGGGGGAAAGAAGAGGAGACTAATAGGGATGGAATTTAAGCATCACTAGAAGAAGGAGTGGGGACAAGAAAAGATTTGAGAGTGTACGACAGACAGAGCGAGTCCACGATCTGAATTACATTCATCCTTAACTGCCTTTTGAACTGGAGCGGCATCCTGGCTGTTATTGGATGGGGTGGTCATCACGTAAGCCTTTGAGTTCTGAAGTGGTGGATTGAGCCAAGGCGCTATTTGCCCTCTCTTCTTCCAGTTCTTCAGCCGGAAGTCTGACTTTTTAAGAAAGAGGATTAAGGGCCGGTCAAAAGGATCCATCTCTAGAGTTTTGGCTAATCAACCTCCTTTGCTTTGTACTGGAATTACACTTCACGAAAGTAGTGCTGGCAAAGAGGCTTCTCCCCCGTTTAGTTGTGTACTTGCGCTTCCTCGAATGGCAAGATTTTTTCGAAACCATCCGTCTTAACAGGATACATAGTCAGAGAAAAGGAAGATTCTAATTACGCCTTTTTTTCTTTCTATAAAACGTTATTTGGCACTTGACGCCAATCTAAAAAGTAGAAATAGTATGGTATAAAAAGTTTCGTTTAAATAAAGGGGGTTGACTTTTACTAAATATTTATAGGGCTAATCATTTCATTTTGTCTAGAACGGGGAAAGTTTTTTAGGGAATGACTAGTAATGACATCCCCGCCGCCTCTGATTCTTATAGGAGCTAGGATTCTTTCCTAGTACCAAAACTTACAGGAAAAACTAGGATAGGCTGGCTCTTATATAATATCTAACTCTTAGCTTCCTCTTCTAGAGCTAGAACAGGGAAATTAAAGCTAAGCTTCTTCATCTAAGCACTTTTTTTCGATAGGGCGGGGCGGCTGACTATTACCGAGTTCGCTGGTCATTCCAGGCTGAATCTTAGGGTGAGTTCTAGGGAAGGCCTATAAAGCTCTCAAGATACAATAAATAGAGACCGGTGGCATCTGACTTTCAGTTAAAATAAAGTCAAGACAAGAAGCTGACGGGGCTGACTGCGGACCCACTAAGATCGGAAGGAAAGGAATCTTATTTTATTGAGCAGCGCCTGTTTCAAAGCAGAGGTCTCTTGAGCCTATGTATGCTTAGTGGGAACGGGAACCCCAAGGGCAAATGCCAGCCCAGCTGACTATTGATTGAAATAAAAGAGTTAGCAAGTCTTAATCTGAGTTCAGGCTCTTCATTAGTTTCTTTTTACTCTTCCTTTTTTTTCTTAGGTTTTTCAAGGGCTGCTAGAATGGCGTTTCCACCAATCGATATAGGATTGGGGAACTGCTGCTACCTTGCCAACCATATCTCCCAGACGATTAATATCCCGAGAGTTTTCCACCCTTTTGATTCATCGCCGTTTTGGGGATGCCAAGATGAATCTGCAGATTTGTGAAAAGGGAATTGTGCAGGACGCAATTTATGCCACCGAACCAGTTATAGCAGTTCTTCCAGAGGGCAGTGGAGAATTCGCATGTGTTGAAGAGGTGAGTTACCGATTCTGGTTCGTTATTGCAAAGTGCACACATTTTCTTTGGCTGCCTCTTTGATTGATCCTTCTGCTTATTAGGTTATCAATTGTTGGAATCCGTTGTTGCAGGGCCCTCCAGGCAAAGGCAGACATCTTGAGAGGGCTTGACCATATTATTGCAAGATGACTCTTTCTGGTAGATCTCTCCTCCATTGCATATTATTCTTTCTGTGTACGCCGTCTTTGCTGAATATACATGTGTACTTTCTTTTAGCCAGTGCCTTTTTTATCGTTGTTCTTGTCTCTGCATCTGAATTCTGCTACTTCTTCATAGAGTTGATTGAGTAAAGCTATTTCTTCTGTGTTTAGCTCTCTGTTCCAACTCCATAACCAGAGAATTTCTCCCATTTCATTAATAGTTAGCTTATTTCTGATGAA
The DNA here is from genome assembly GCA_025802335.1 of Pinguicula primuliflora. Lineage (NCBI taxonomy): Eukaryota > Viridiplantae > Streptophyta > Magnoliopsida > Lamiales > Lentibulariaceae > Pinguicula > Pinguicula primuliflora. Next base: position 34,225 of record JAOYMZ010021503.1, read on the forward strand.
GGTGAATCGATCTGCTGCTATGAGATAAAGGGTAGGATAGAGATCACATAGCCTATATGATCCAAGCCAATTGTCTTCCCAGAAATACGTGTCATAACCATCCCCAACTTTCCTGCGTATATTTAAAATCATTCTGCAATTCTGATTAGACTTCATATCTGCCGCGCCTTATTGAGAGTCTGTTAGGTGGGATCTCTGGTCCTTCAAATAATATACACCTGTAGAAGTCCCCGTATTTCTTTTCAAGTATAGCTTTCCATAAAGAATCATCTTCTCAATTACATGGATCCTCCACCCCCTCGTTATATTAAGCTAGGAGGGCTTCATTGAAGCTGCCCATATCCTTTATCCCCAATCCACCATCCTCCCACGCTATCTAAGCTATTTTCCTTCTTCCGTGCTGATCCCCACCCGATAGAAAATTCCTCTGCATTTCTCTTATCTTTTGAAGCACCTTTTTTGGAGCTTTGTAGGTAGACTAGTTCACACAGCTTTTAGAAGTACCATCCTACCCCCAAAGGAAATATGGTTATGCTCCCAACTTGTCAGCTTTTCTTTCATCTTGTCTAATAGTGGATGTAAGAGGCTGCATCTTGAGGGATTCTATCCAATTGAGAGTCTTAGATAGGTAAAGGGTAGGGAAGAAAGCTGACAGTTCAATTCTCTTGCAAAATCTTCTAATTCAGATTGTGGAATGTTGATTCCCATCAATCTGCTTTTATTGAAGTTCACTCTTAAGCCACTAGTTAGCTCCAAGATCTTGAGAGTATGCTTTATAGCTTTTATGTCTTCTATAGTGCCATCTCCGAAGATTAATGTGTCATCTGCATACTGAAGTTGCAAGATGCTATCTATGCCCATTGAGAATCCTCTTCTTTTTCCTTGCTCATATCCTTTCTTTAAGAAGTAGATGCAAGCAGCTATGATGAATAAAAAAGGAGAGAGGGCAATTGAATAGCGCCTAGTGCCGGATGTCCGTTGTCAAACTTTAGGAGTTCCTTTGCCCGCAGACGAGTGAGATACCCATTCAGGAAAAAGCTCCTTAAAAAGAGATCAGAGCTGGGGCTCGTTGATCAAGGCTACCTGATCGAGATATTTCGGGTTCACTCACCACATTGAGAAAAGAAAGTATCTACCGATTTCTCTAGAAAACAGTGTTTTTCAGCCGGAAGGGAAAAGTGAAGGTGTACAATTTAGATCTTCACTTTGTTCGGGATCCTGAATAGACATAGCTTGGAATGGGTATTGGCTGCTCTTTCAACGTCTGATAGTTCATGAGCAAGGGCGTCTTACTTTTATTTAAACCACGCGCCAATACCAATGGCTAAGGCGCCGATGGGAAAGGTGTGGCATGCTGAACAGGGTTATTAGCAATATTCATCGCTGATTTCTTGTCACAGAAGAGCTTCAAAGGGGCTCCTCGAAACACTCGAAGTTCCTTCAGGAGAATCCTCAACCAAAGAAAGAAACTCACTCAATGTAAGGGCCGGTATTCGGCTTCTGCCGGGCCACGACAGTCTCTTTCTTACTCCGCCAAGAGAAAAAAAGGACTCCAACAAACACACAATACCCAGAGGTAGAGCGTCTATCATCGGCACAACTAGCCCAATCTGCATCACTAGTTCCTTCAACATTTAGGTGGCCATTACATTTGAACCATATACCTTTTCTTTTCCCGGATTGCCCTTCAAGTACTTTAGTATCCGGTACACCATCTCCATATGCCCTTCACGAGGGTGTCTTGCATACAACGGCTCACAACACTCACAGCAAACGTAATATCAGGAGTGTGTGACACAGATAGATGAGTCGTCCAAGAAGCCTCTGCAGAGATTTTATTCTTTTCTTTGGGGTAGCAACTGGCCGACATCCTAACATTCCTGTCTCTGTAAGCAAGTAAAAAGTATACTTTCTTTGATCAGCTAAAGCTTCCTTTCGGTGAACGGGCAACCTCAATGCCCAGAAAGTATCTCAACAAGCCCAAGTCCTTCACTTCGAATTCTTTTAGCTTTCCCTTCAAGCGAGATATCTCCTCCTCATCGTCACCTGTAATAAAAATGTCATCTACATACACTGCCAACAGGGTGATATGCTTACCGTGATGTCTGAAGAACACTGTGTGGTCGGTATTACTTTGAGAGTATCCCATGCTACAGACAGACAGCTCTTCTTCATCTATCAAACCAAGCTCTGGGAGATTGTCTCAACCCATAAGGAGATCTCCTCAGCCGACAAAACTTCCCAGAGGTTTGTCTAGTCTCAAAGCCCGGAGGTATCCGCATATAAACCTCCTCTTGTAAGTCTCCGTGAAGGAAAGCATTCTTCACATCCAATTGATGTAATTTCCATCCAAAGTTTGCTGCCATAGACACAATGGTTCTAACTGTATTCATCTTGGCTACAGGGGCAAATGTCTCATCATAATCAATGCCATATGTTTGACTCTAGCCTTTTTGCAATCAAGCGTTGTATCGTTCAACTGCTCCTTCAGGTCTTTGCTTCACCGTAAAGACCCACTTGCAGCCAACTGCTCGTTTCCCTGGAGGTCAACTCAAACCATGTTTTTTTCAAGTGCTCCAAGCTCCTCTAATATAACTGAGCGCCACTTAGGATCCTGCTTAGCCACTCTCCAATCCCTTGGCATTGACACTGTGTCTAATGACGCAAGAAAAGCTTTATAGGAAGGTGATATAGATGAATATGAGACAAAGTTAGCTATATCATGCTCATATCCAAATCTACTTGGAGCTTTCCCCGCATTGCTGCGAGGTTGCTTCCGATGTGCAATGTATCTATCTAGAAAGGTCAGCAAAGGATTTCGGAAAATTTTTACCTTGGACCTCGTGAGGAGGCAAGGAGGAACTCTCAGGAGAGGCAAGAGGTTGGGACCTGGGAGCGGCGCATGGCACAATGGCAAGCTCTTGTACAGGTGAATCAGTTCTGTCCGAAGGTGTCGACTCATCTCTACCGATCCTATCATAAACCATACCAATATTCTTCTTCGGTCGACCTCTCTTCACTAGGATAGGAATAGAGCCAAGAACCACTTGGGATAACATCTCCCCCTCTCGACCAACACCACCTGTGCTGGGAGAGCTGAAACCATCAAATAGTGACAACACATCTGAGTTTGCAGCATAATAGGCTGATCCTCCCGAAAGATGACATCCATGCTAATAAAGAACCTCCGCTCGGTGGGACTTCAACACTTCTATCCTTTCTGGGTAGATGAGTAGCCAAGAAAGACAAACTTGATGGCACGGGGATCTTGCTTGGCTACTGCAGGTCGAGGATCTCGTACAAAGCAAACACAGCCAAATACGGGGAACAATAGACTGATTAAACCAACATCTCGCATGGGGTCTTTCTAAGGTCCTGGAGGGCATGCGAGAATGGCAATCAATAAACGTAATAAACCATTAAAATCCACTGATAGAAATAAGAGGACTTTCCCATACATCTGAGTGAACAATAGCAAAAGGTTCTGAACTCCTATGACCGCATAAGTAGTCCTTGTGTGCTTGCCAAACTCACAAGCATCACACACAAGATGCTCTTTATTTGCTTTCACGAAAAGCGCTAAGGAAGACTCAAAACACTGAAAGAAGAGTGTCCAAGGCGACGGTGATGCAATAGAAGCTCAGACGCACTCTGGTTTTCATAAATTGCAGCAAGGATTTTACTACTATCTCACGACCGCATCATCAACCTCTCCATCTAGCTACCACAAGCTATCATGCCATGTGCCAGTCCCAAGTATCCTTCCTGTCTTCTTCTCCTGAAACCAAACCTTTTCTTCATCAAAGGATGGATGTAATTCAGTTACAGCAAAATAGAAGATTCGTAAATGCTCTCATGTTCGAAGCCTATGGGTCGTTATAAACCATGCCAGCTCCTTTCCCAACGACTACAAGTTCTTGTTCTAACGACTGGCTCATCGGTCTAGCATTGAGTGTACTGTAGGTCCTAGAGTTGTGCCCAGCTCTCAGATATAGTTTTTTTCCTGCAATGGTTGGCTTCTTTGGATAAGAACCCCTGTTCCCGTATTTGAATCTTTTCTCAATTTCTCTCCTGAAGTGAGCTAGTGCTGATCACTAAATTGGAATTTTGCTCCTGAAAGCTTAGAAACGCATTTCTTTTCCTTGTATACGGGCTTGCAAGAGCTTCTTCCTCTTCTTCCACTACCAGGTAAAGCTGCTTATCAGAATCTGAGTTCCATAAACTCTTTCTTTTAAGCTCAGAAGAGATGCTTCTTTTCCCGGCTCCTGAACTAGTATGGTCCGAGGATGAATGGGAGTGATCTGGTTTGATTGATTAGATAGTTCGAAAGTAAGTTTGAAATCCCTTTAAGAGGTCCAAACGGATTGGACTTGAGTAGGTTGAAAAAGGACATACAACCTTGGCGGCGTTCCGCAGAATATATGACTCATGCTCCTTTAGGTTCTTTAAATTCTGTGGGTGGCGTAGCTACCGAGATTAATGCAGTCAATTATGTCTCTCCTAGAAGTTGGTTAGCTACCTCTCATTTTGTTCTAGGCTTCTTCTTCTTTGTAGGTCATTTGTGGCACGCGGGAAGGGCTCGTGCAGCTGCAGCAGGATTTGAAAAGGGAATTGATCGTGATTTTGAACCTGTTCTTTCCATGACCCCTCTTAATTAAAATGATACAGGATATCCAGTGCTTGAATTGAAGTAGGCTCAAGAGACCATCATACATATTGGGATCGGGTTCTACTTAATCAAATTAAGTATTTTATAAAGTCTTTTTTTTTTGGTACATTCCATAATGGCCCTGATTGCTGCTCTATATACTGTATTTGATCTAGGACCAGTTCTTGCTTCTGATTCCGCTTCAGATTGGGGATAAACTGGATCCGTGGGTTCGGGAGAAACTGAATGGATTGGTTCAGCAGGAAAAAACTACAACTATTGGTTCATATGGGGTTCATCGAATTCGGGAAAGAAGTGGGTGGGGCTGGGAGAAGCAACATTTCAGCTTCAGAAAAACCGTGGTGGATCTTTACTATGAACTTGTGGATGAATGGGAAAAGAAGACTCTTATTGAGTCAATATCTCATCTATTTTTCAACTGCCCCCTATTAATAGGGACTCGAAATGGAAGAATAATATGAGAGCCCGGACCGATAGCTCCAGCCGTAACGATAGGTGCTCCAAGCATTTACGGAGTATACCACTATGCGGTTGAGAGAAGTATTACATGCGATGAATCAAAGGGAAAAAGACCGGAGACATACTTTACTGAATGCACGGATCATCTTGAGTTTTGGAAAAAAGGGAAAGTCCTCGCCCGCCTTAAATCATCCCAGATTTACCATACTGTCAAGTCGGAAATGAACTACGGAAAGCTCGGTCTTGAGGCAGGGGGGGAGGAGTAGTGATTTTTGATGTTCTGAAGAAGGAATTCCGGGGGAAGATACTATGACCTAGAATCAGGCATTAGCAAGAAAATCGATCCGCTGGGGTGACTCCAGAAAAAGAAATCCAAGGAGCTCGTGGTGCGAAAGAGAAGGAGCATGCTTCTTCTTACTATAGTCTATTTCTTATAACTTTCTTCGTGAGCAGGTCCTTGCTTATGTTTTCCTAACTGACATGATTCACACACATGATCATGTTTTATTGGTTAATAACCACCTCATTGATAGATTTTGTAAACCCTTTCTAATAGCGGGGCCTTGCCTCATGATTTTCTTGGCAAGCATTTGGCTGTTGACGTGTCCTCCGCACGCACTGGAATGAGCTTGTTCAACAATGTGCGCTCCTTCTTCCTATTAAGTAAGGAAGGGCGAGTACCCCTTGAAAGACCTTTTGTAAAGGGCATCCCCCAAGATCAAAGATCGTCGGGCAAGCTCCCTCCGGGCTCTCCTCTGACCACGAGTGGCGTACTCTGGTATGAAAGATTCCCTAAGACCGACAACACTTTCTGGCAGTCACTTCCGACCCTAAACGACTAAAAGATCAATTTTCTTTTTTTGTCCTAAATTCCTTGCGCTATAAAATTGCCCTCTTTTTTGACGATTGAATGCATTTCGCCCTATTTAGTAATGCCTGAACTCTTTATTCTGTATCGAGGATCGTCGAAATAAGCAAGAATGCTATTTCTACAGAATAGATAGGGTCGATGTAATTGAGAGATAGCTGAAGGGCAGAATGAATAGAAACAAAAAATAAACAGAGGGTGCCAATGTAGGCTAGGTGATGGCGGGGAACTCCAACTTTTTCACTACCAATTGAGGTAGAGTAAGTAAGCGCGAGTAGTTTGATGTACCTCTGTGTTCAGTCAAGCGAAGGGGGAAATTTTCGAGATCCACAATTCCTTTGGTACACATATACCGCTCACTCTGCCTCGTTCTTGCTTCAAAGCTGATGTCCCATTTCACCCAATGAAAAATATTTTTCATTTTTATCGACCAAGCCGAAAGACTTGTCCAGAATTCAGGGTGTTTCTAGAAGTCTATATGAACAACTCTGATATCACTTGTCAAAGCCCTTTTGGGTGATGCCTTTGCCTTACCAACTCGATCTTGTTGGAGGAAGGAACTCAAAGAAGTAAGTAAAAGTAGTCCCTAGAAGATACCTCACATGTTTGGACTTCTACTAATCGTAACTCTCCAGTGGGCGAAGTCAGGACGAAAGTAGATCCCGAACCAGAGTCATACCAGTCTGAAGGAGGCTCTTCAAGACCAGGCAGAGGTAATTCATAAACATACTTCATTGATGCAACAAAACAAGGAGTTCACTTCAGGATCGAGATACCTCTTCGAGAGACACGGAGTTCTTTCTCTGGGGCTTGTGCTTTCTTTAGGATGGCACCTTCTTCTAGCTATGGATCCTGCAAGTTCACTTAGGGAACAGCATATTTGTTTGGGAAGAAAGCTTGACCTTGACTTTAGGGCATCGTTGAGAATTCTTCCTTTCTTAAATGAAATATCTCCATTGTATGTGAACCCCTACTCGAGTTCTTCCTTTTGCTTACTAAGCCCGAAAGGATCTTAGCCTGCGGGGACCGGCCTTATACAAAGCACTAAAAGCACTACTGGACGCAGGAAGAGCGAACTATTCTTTAGACAATGCTCTATCGATCCAGAACTCCTGGAAAGCAACTTCGATACCTAGATAGCAGGAGACTAGGAGAGGAGGGGGTCGCCCATTATAAAGTCAGGAATGCCGGGTTTAAGAATTCCTTATCGAGCTAGGAAACCGGGGATTTTTGCCCTAAAGACAGATCTCCCTCCGTGAAGTAAGATATTCGTAGAATCTTGTATGAACTTTCTGCATAAGCAGTTTCCTAACTTTAGTTTGTGTAATGCTAATACTTTGGTATCTCGCTCCACCTCTGGACTAGAGGAGGAAGAGAGCTTTTTGGAAAAGCCTTTTCCATCCTAACAGAAAAGTCGTAAAGCCAAGGTGAGAAGGGAGAGTTCGGTTTTCTCCAATACTAAGGATTACCTTTTTCTTTGAGTCAGGGGAGAAGACTCATTTTTCCAGCTCGATGATCCCCGAGTCCAGAAAGAAGGCAGTAGTCTATCTCCAACTGTTGAGTCGACTGTTGAGAACCACTTGTTTTTCATTCAGTATTAGACTGGGTGATACCGTCTGTGATCCATGGATCTCCGCTTGGAATAGTCCGTTATATAATTGAGGCACTGTCCTATCAGCCTTCATTACATCCTATTCCATGAAAGCTATGATTAGGGATCTTTTGCACGCTTTTTTACATTTCAGGACATCCAAATACTCGTGGAAGTTTCTGCTCCTAGATTTCTTTCTCGGAGTCGTAGCCTTTGTCCATATTTATTCCGATCAGCGCAATAAACTTGCCAGCGGTAGTGGTAATTCCCCCGTCTAATCCCGATAGGGATGCCTGTTGTCTCTTTCCGCATAGGAAGAACACATTCATTTGGCCGTTCTCCACATTGATCCCCACCGTCGAATGTCCGGACTAATTGAGGGAGTGAAAAGCTTGCTTGACTGAATTACATCCATCCTTGGGCTGTTGAACAGAATCCAACCACACCAGAATAGAAAGGCGCCATGTAATTGCCCTACATCCCCTGTAAGCATGAAGTGAAGATGAAGTAAGGTGCTATTCAATTGCCCTTCTTCCTAACCTGACCTGCTCTAGCTCTTCCTATATCCTCCTATTGGTCTTTATAGGAATAAGAAGGAGTGAAATTCAAGAGTGAGGTAATTTATTTGCGAGTTTAAGGCATCTCATTAGGTGTCTTATTCTCATCGGAGTTTAGCTTACTGCTTCCATTCTCGAATCGATCACTTTCTTTTCTACTGATTGGTGTTACGCCATGATAATCCAAGAGGAGAAGCTTCAATCCATCATCCTTAAGCAATCAGGGTTAAAGCAGCAAGACGAACCTTAAGATGTAATAGATTGGCATCCGAATCGGGTAGCTTCCGCATATCCCTTACCTTTATACGGACACACTTCCTCTCTCATAGAGGCAAGTTCAGTTGGTGAGCTTACATATTACTTGCAGATGGCATACTTTTCTTATGATTGAATGAAAGAAAGAACTCATAACTAGGGCATTCCCTTTATCGTCAGCGTCGCTATTACACCTGGCCTCTGACTGGAAGCGGTGTCAATTGCAGTTGGTGGAAAGAAGGGCTTAAGACGGATAAGGAATAGCGGATCGCAAGGTGTGTGATTGATAGATGTGTACGAATATCTTACCAAAAGCAAGCACCCCAGAAAGTACAGCAGAGTGGGTGTGTTGAAAAAGCAGGACGGCTGGAAGGGTAATTTACTAACGCCTGCGTTTTGTCTTGCATGCCTCATATTCTATCAGCTGTCTGTTCAGGACGGCGCTCACCTTTTTAGTTGCCTTGTCTTCTGAATTACACCTCACACGTCAAAAATCATAGCTGTAATATGAGAATCGGCAGTTCTCTTCTGCTTGATAGAAAAGAAAGAGAATATTCTTAGGTTAGTATGCTTTCTCGACACGAGGATCCCCATCAAAGTCTCGGTCTTCTGTTGTTATTGTCAGTTTTTCTTTTGACTTTTACTCTCGCTATGTCCCTTCTCTTGCTTGAGAATGCACTGCTACAAGCGTAGGAAGAATGCTGAGTTAATGTCCGAGCAGGGTGAATCAATAGGAATCGAAGCGACGAACTAGGATCCTTTAATATGTCAATTCAGCTCTTTTCCTCCGACCGAGAAAAGCCCGGATATTATTCCTTCTATTCTAGGATCACTAAGGGTATACTACCCCAATGCCATTCCGAAGAACTAAACTTGCTACTGAGACAGACCAGAATTCACTAAGTGCTCGAACGAAGTCTTTCGCGTCATAAGCTAAGCTTGCCTCGCAAGTGATTAACATCACCCGACAAAATCAAATAAAGAATCAGCATAGGTAGCGGCACCAGTACCAGCAGCATCATAGGCATCATCGACGCCGGATCGATAGGCACTTCGTCACCTAGAGCCCTCAGCCTATGCTTCCAGAGTCAGCCTTCCCTAGGGTTGCCCTTTCGATAAGTGAAGAGAGAAGGGTATAGGAATGAGACAAAGTCCGGAAGAGTTTAGGCTGTTAGCGTGATGAAGAGGAATGCGGCTAATCCCTCCACGGTACTCTGCTGAACATGGTAAAAAGTACTGAATTCCGTCAAATGCAGCATCATCCCAGACATATTCTGCCTCTCCTTTCAAGAGTTTGTAGAAAGGTTCACACCGGTTGGAATGTTTAGATATGAATTGCAACCCTCTAATTTTTTTGATGTATTTAAAGAAAAAAAGACCCTTACTTTTACTGGATCTATTTCCATCCCTCTCTTACTAACAAGTCACTTCCCCACCTCTTACCTATTCCAGTCTCTCTAAGATTCCATTAAATAGCAGAAAGAAGAATCAACATCCTAATCAGACTGACCAAGAGCAATGGCAGCGGAATCAACTATATCTATTCTTCTTCCAAGCTAAGCTAAAAGCTTGAGGAAGAAGAGCTTATTCAACGCGAGTTCGCAGCCTATCTATATCTAACTCTAAAACTGATGCTCTTTCATTCCCTTGGATAAAGTGTCGTTCGTAAATGGACTAATTAGCAGATTCATATGGGGAGTATAAAGCTCTACAAGACGGGTGAGAAAATTCTCTTTTTCGCATCATCAAAAGGGAATCAGCATACGCATGCTTTGGACTTCCGAACCCCGCATACGTACTCAAGGCTTGCTTCGTCCTACGTCCTCAGGCAAAGTTGACCGTTTCGCGAGGGCTTATGATGGGAGGTCCTTCTTCCACTTCTTTCTACTTTTCTTTTTCTCATTGGTTGACCGCTGACTTAGAGTATCAACAGCTTTTAGTCTTCAGGTGCTGAGACGGAAAGAAGCTTTCGGTTTTCAGTTACTGAACGAGCTCTCCTTTCGTATGACGAAAAAGTACCGGTCTCTTCTATTCCCGGATCACTGGCGATTCGCGTTCAAAAGCAAGATTGTAATGCCACTTGAACAAGCGATATGGGGAGCCCGTTAACACTCATATTGTCCCGAGTCCATGCTTCTTGATAATCCTCCTTATTCAGGAACTTGAAGATAAAGCTTCAGCTTCAACAGAGTATCCATCTCCTTACCATCTTCATCCCACAACAATACTCTACCTGCTCCCATGGACTCACTCTCATCTTTCTCTATCCCCCCTTTCTCAATTCCACTTGCAACTTTTGTACCCCTACATTCTTCTTCTACTTCGGGTTCCATTCATCCTATGGTGACCCGGAGTCGTGAGTGGTAATATGCCATTTCTTCTTCCATTCCAGTCAAGAGATGGGGTTTCGCTCAAGACCAATGCCAGCCCCCACTCTCCCGCCGCTAGAGCCACTTGTCTTGCCATTGACCTAATGGGGGCCTAGATTCAAAACTGTAATATGAGGCTCAAGAAGCTTTCTATTTGTAAACGACTTTCCTGTGCATTCAAGAAACTAAGTGTGAAACGCTAAATAGATGTGCAGTTATGAAGGCCGTCCAACGATTTCGACAAGGGATCTCGCTTCTGGCAAAGAATTATTGATGAGCTACGTTCAAAGTTCCTCAATATCGCTTTCTAGCCCTTAATTCTTAACTTGGTCCCCAAACCCTAATAATAGAGGTATAGGCAAGACTCTCTGCCGAACTAGCCTTCTATTAGACCCTTCTAGTAAGCTATTTTTCAGGAATAGATACAAGGCATATAAAAATGAGATAAAATAACTTCGACCTTGTCAACTGATCAGCTTTGTATACAGGTTAAAGAAGGCTTTATACGAAGTCGGTCTTCTGTAGTAATACACAGACACTGACTAACAGCCGCCTTCATAGTCGATTCATTAGGCGCTATTTAGAAAAGAATTACTTAGGCCGGATAAAATTCCTACTGATAAGGAGAGATATCAGAAACTTGTATATGCAGCTGTGGCGGGTTTAGCTTTCTACCATAACATCTCCTAACCGGTACCGGTGATGGTGTCATAGAAGTAAGATCACTGAGTTGAATTCTTTCGAAAGAGCTACTTGTGATGTTCGAAGGGGAGATTGATTTGCTACCTTACCTGGTGATTGGTCTTCTTTCAGGGCAGCATTTCTAGAATTTTTCTTTGAATTTTACGGCAATTAAATAGCGCCTTATTTTCATTGGACTGTGATCAAGGGCGAATAACCCGAAGGCTCCGAGGAAGCTAGGTTTCTTATAAGCAGCCTGCGGCCAGGAGCTAGGGCGGTAGTGCACCAACAGCATTCATATGGAGATTAAAGCACCAGTCGAATTGAAGCTTGCTAGGAATGAAGCAAAGATACTTTCCTTTTTTCGTTGAAAAAGTAGGCAGCTATTAGTCGGTAATATCAGGGCGGGCTGAGATTTCCAGTCTTAAGGATCGGATTGAACTGCGAAGGCTTTTTCCCGGTATTCCAAAAAAGAACATCGACGGAGTGTACTTGGTTTAAGAAGTCCCGTATGAGTCCAGGGTTGGACGATGCCGAGTGTTACCACTGATGTGAAAGAATACTTTTTATAAAAGCCAAGATTGTCCCACAATCTCTTTTCATAGCACCAAGGCGAGATGACGCTTCATGAATGATTAGAAGAGAAGTTGGAAAGGACTGTGCCTTATTCCCGTCAAAGTCTAATGGGTGATTTCTACGTACCTTCACTCTTTTTGCCCAGGACAGGAGCAGCACGAGAAATACGGTCCACTTCCGGCTTCTGCTAAGCTTAAAGACCGAGTTGAGCGGCCCTAAAATTCGAGCTTTCTATCTCACTTCTATATAGGCGGACTACATAACCTTACGAACGATTAGCTGATGTCGAGATCAAATGTATTGTAGTTAGTTGGACAGCTGGATAGTCGGCCGATAGAGGACTTTCTAAAATCTCAGCATCTCGCACTTCAGAGTCACCACCTACACCTACCAAGGAAAAGGCTCAATGCCAGGTTTCGCTCTTTTAAGTCGGTCGGTGCGGATAAGACCGTGTTTACTTTGGTAAATCTTGAATCTACAGGCGCAGGAGATGCATTCATCTAGTTCTAAAACCACAGGTTTAGACATCCCTAAGGTACCTCACTCATAGAACAAAGCAAAAAGAGAGTAGGGAAAGAAAGAGAAGTGCCGATCTCCACCCCGAATCAGTGGGTAGGCGGGCTTATTGATCTTTTCTGATGGGACGAGTCGGTTTGAGAACAGCTCCTTGTTCTGTGGCCCGCTTCTCAATCTTATGTGGTTCACAGGAATAGAAAGGTCTCTTGAGCCACCGCCGGGATTACAGACGGATCAGCATCCTAGGGCATGGGTCAATTGATAACAAAAACACGCCCGTCACGAGTTACCTTAATTTCTTCATATCATATAAAGAATATGACTAGTTGATTGTGAAATGATGTAGGGAAAGATACATAGTAAAGTACCCTTGGAGTTTCCATCTTTCGTAGCAGTCTATGGAGTTCAAAAGGCCCGCCTTCGCGAAATTCAAGTGAAAAGAAGGACTGGGAACATCCGCCTCGTAACCTTCTGATTGAGTCAAGTTCGTGGTCTTTCTTGGCTTAACTTGGAAAGCTTCCAGGGCATCTTTATTCTAGTCTCCTGCTCTTAGATAAATGAGTCCATTGGGTGGGGGCAGCTCTTTGTATGCGCCTTCAAGAACGGGGTCTCACACTCTTAACTTGAAAGGTCGTTTCGTCTTCAATCAAGCAAGCTTTCCTCTTATTTATGATATATCGGAGAAACTTGAAAAGAATTTCATACTCTGCCACCCCTAGCAATCCTAGTAACGGAAAAGACAAGAGAAAAGATGAATTTCCCGAGATTAGATTCATCATGTTCGATGATTGAGAAAGAAGAACTGAGAGTGATTGATAGAATCGGTGCCAAGAGAAGGAAGGAGACAGAGCCCAAGAAGGCAATTGAATAGCACCTTACTCTATTCCTCTTATGATTCGGAATAGCGGCATCAGGAAAAACACTCGATCGAACTTACCGAGCTTGCTTGCTTAACTACCTTGATTCGAACTGATCTGCTTATTTTCCTCTTGGTTAGATAAGGCAATTCTTATAGCGCCTTTATCAGGTGGCTTCATTCTCATCAACGTGAACTATTGCTGGGAGTCAAGACTGCTCTTTCAAACTGTAGTCTTACCTGACCTTCTTTCTTGCCTCTTCCGACCGCCTATCAAGCACGGTCCTTGTCGAGATCCGGGACACGAGCAGCTTCACAAACGCTGTCTGTCGATAGTCCACTTTCTGATCCAATACCCTTAACGGCCTTTTCCTCCACCTCGATTCGCTGGCATGTCCGGTCTCATACGAAGGAAAGGCTCTGCTCAGCCAATCACCAGATAAAAGTAAGCTCTCCCCCTTTGTCCTTGATAGGGCTACTCCCTACAGGTCAGAAAACTCTCCTCTCCAGTTCAAAGTACAGGAAGTACGACCATTCTATTTCTATGAACTCCTAGATCCATGAAGGACTCCTCTATTATTCCCATTTCACTATCTTTCCTGCGTGTGGGGAGGCAGTTAAAGAAATATGGCGCTCATCCTCGAACGTGTTGGAGGCTCTAAAAAACATGGAACTGTTTAGCCCCCGAAGTCCCACGGGGCAACATAGCGACTCCTTTAAACCTCAGGGTTCCAAACCTTTGGTCTTAGGCGCGTTATTGAGTTCCAGATAGAGATTATCATCCTGTGGCATCGGAACAGGCATTTCATACGAGAGAGCGGTGGTCGCATACGAGGAATTTCCACACCCAGTTTATCATCTCCATCAGCCAGAGGACATTTTGCCGAGTTCCTTCGACATGGTTCTACTTTTCCAGCCCGCAACTTTCTTTTAGACCTTAAGAAGCAAAGGTTCAAACATATGGGCGGAGCCTACCGAAGTGGGTTTTCGAGGCTTATTAAAGACTTCGTACAGTTCATGCGCGAAATATTCCCTCTCCCTAATGGGCCTTGCGAAAACCCAGTCAGGGTACCAAAGTCAAATACCAAACATGCAAGCCTTTGAGACAAGAAGGCTGTGATAGAGGAGCGCGCCCACGCCGACTAAATCTCAATTAGATCAAAGTACGTTTATAAAGGCTTTGCCATTGTGAGAGCAGCCCATCAAGATAAGAGCTGTGAGGTATTAGGAAGAGAAGCCCTTTCGCTTAAGGCTTGGAACTCTCTTTTGTTTTTGCCCTGTTCTGACGGTCTGTCAACTTAACTCCGAATCGCCATTCCACGAGTTGATCATCTGAAGCTTCGACTAGCCCTACCCACTAAGGGTCTTGTCTTTCTAGAGATGCTCTAACTAATCTACCGAAACAACGTTGGAACTTCAACACTTGCAACCATAAAGAATCTAAACTTGACAGCTGACCTTTTTTAAAGTCGCTAACCAGAAGAACATCCAGAATTCTAACATCCCCTTAACTAAAGCCATATGGCAAAACATTTGGCATTGTGCGGCTTCCGCACTAGCGCACTCAGGTGAGCAAGAAGCCGTTGGTTGAACCAATAGGGGCTCCGGCGGCAGAAGACCAGCCACCCCAGCAGAAGACATGTTAGTAGGACGAATCGGCTGTCTTTGACGTAGGCGAAGGCCATTGCCTCTGATAAGCCGAATGTCCTTGTACGACTAATTTGTCTTGTGGCGCCCGCTAATCCAATAACGCGATCTTCCAGGGTAGCCCGATGGCATCTTGTCCCAGGAAGGGGTGAAAGTCGTTGTGACAGTGCGTTGATATTGACTGAGGAAGAACAACGTAGGAATGTGTTCAGGTTAACAAAAAGGTAAGGAAAGCCTTTCTCGCATCCCCGCTTCAGTGGGAAGAAGACTAGCTCCCATCCTGTATCAACAATCCAAGCGCCCGGTTTCAAAGAATCTAGTGATGCTCTCTAAAAAAACGCTCTCTGCCATAACACTTCGATTGATCTCCTGGTTTGCAAAAGTATTGCAGCATGAAGACTTTAATTGCGTCCAGTAGTTTACAAAAAGGGTCTTCACCTTTGAGGAATGCCGGAAGGACGTAGTCGCCCTACCCTTTGGGTTTATCATGGATCTTCATTTCTTTCACTCTTTCTTTAGGTTATTGAAACCTTGGCTATATAGGGTTGGAGGAGGATGAATTGAGGAAGCCAGAAAGCCCTGATGGCTAGCCCTATGAGCTTTACCATATCTCAGGACCCTGAGTGAAGACAAATTTCCAATCTCAATTACATCGATCCTTGCTCTGAGCGATACCTTCTTCATCAACCGGGAGAAGGGCGGCCCCATACCGCCCCGATCTGCCAATGGGGAATCTATTGGAATTTTAGCTTTGCTTACACATCACCAAATGTATACCTTGTTCCGAGACTTACATCTTGCCAAGAGCGATACTCAGTACTTATGGAGACTTCTTCGAAAAAGCATTCATTTCACTCTAACAATCTCTTTTAATCGGGGACAGAAGGAACTCTAACTCTTTTGGGATCCAAGCCACGAAAGAAAGATCGAACTCAACTTAGCTCTAATGTGACAGATCTTATTAGAACTGGTCGCTCCTCTACCTGTTTACGAAGCCATCTCACACCGTCTCCATAGAAAGGAGATAAAGAAAGAGATTCACTCTATTATTCTATTATGAGATTTCGTAGAAAAGAGACCTCAAAGATTCATTTACCGAGTTGTGGAAGCTCTCGCCCGGCATCAGGCGCTATGTAATTGCCCTAGTAGACGCGACATATAGTGGTGCTCAATCAAGGACAACCAGTTCCTTTCTCTTGTTCTATGAGAAAAAAGACCGAGGTCTAAGCATATTCATTTTGTACAGCCGCCCGGGATCGACAGAGAAGTGTGGAAGGTACCTTGGAGTGCAACTTTTTGGCAAACATGGGCCGCACGCAACCAAACACACTTTCAAGGCAAGGATATAAGCCCGGAAGAAGTGGTTCAACGAGCACAAATTACGAGTTGGAGATGGCTTAAAGCTAAGACGAGACCGAACACATTTCTCTTTTCAATGGGATTATGGATGTGGCCTCAAAGAGTGTAAATAATTTTTTGGCGTTAAGCCCGCCTTAATGAAAATATTCTTATCAAAAAAAAGGATGAGGGCTTTTCGGCTTGACTCTGACCCTTTTAAAGGGAAAGCTTTCCCGTGGGTTCGGTTCGGTTGACCTATGGTTTATTTCTGGTGGAGAGAAAGGCTGTTCTCTGTCCCGATTTCCTCGTCCTAGAAATCTAAAAAGAGAAGAGAGGTCGTAGCTTTTTGATCAATAGGCTTGGTTGAGGAGCGTACGCATTCCATAACCAAGCGAATGAAGCTTATTTCTACTGGGAGTGGGAATAAAGCGCCAGCCCTTAGCCCTGAACTCCTTCAATATCGCACCTACTACCAAAGACTGAACCAAAGAAGGGATGGGATAGACATAGCCATCTCTCCCTCACCCCGCAGCTCAAACTCCGCATCCTGATCCAGATCCAGCTACGGACTTACTAGAGCTACTACGCGGGGGAAGGAATGAGAAGAATAGCCTAAAAGAGGGCTGTCTTCTTGGAATGGTCTAGGCGGCTAGCGCCTTGCCCCTCCCAAACTGATTGTGAATTTCTTCCTGATGTCCGTGATTGTGGCTTTCTTAACGATTGGAGCTCGTGAACATCTGTTCAATGGATGTAATTCAGGAATAGCAGCGGAAGCGTCGAGACACCGTTCTTTCTGAATCATCATATCATCCGAAGAAACGGAAAATACCAAAAAGTTCGAATTCACAGCTACTCCATCGACAGAGAGGAAGACTGCTATGAACGAGAATTACGTTTAAGTTAGAGTACACATCCTACCAACTAGCAAGAAAAAAGTATGAGACTTTTGAAGTTCAGAAAACAATGATCCCAAATCATTCTGAAATGAAAGCTGGTGTCTGGAGTCGTAACTGCAAGAACCGGGCAGTCCCCCTAAGTCCCCCCAAGCTTTCAAAAGAGTACCATGTCTGCCTTTCGTTCCCCACTATGGCACTTTCCTTTTGGGAAGTTGAGGACCTGCCTTCGAAAGGTAGGTAAAAAGAGCAAGCCGATGAAAGGTCTCGAAAGTCCGTCGCGATAGCGATATCTTCCCCTTAGCGCCCTCTAACCTTAGAAACCCGGGCTTTTTATAAAGTTTGCTTGATGAATATCCGGGTTCAGACTTGCTTGAAAGCGAACTAAGGAAGTATTCACAAAGCTACCAGACTACCACAGTACTTAATATATTTGTGAGGGGCTGCATTATGGAAGAATGATTTCAGTAGATTGGATTCACTGACTAAATCGAATGAGCCTGATAAATCATTCTTAGGATCGACGTAGTTGAGGTTGACTGATGAGTTCGTTTAAAGCAGTGGAAGAAAGTTCGGACTGCTGGAATTGCCCTGGAACTATCTCAGTGGCCTTTCTGTACGAGACTGAAGTAACTAGCGAGGCTATTTTCAAATCGAGCTCTTTAGTCTTAGCAATAGCTATTGAACCCCCATGGCATTCTGTTAAGGTTGTTATAATTTGTGAAGGTCAGCGGGTAGGAAGCATGGAAGCCAAAGTAGGTAAGCAGACTTGGGAGTTGGGGGGTCAGAGATAAACTGTCGTTGGATACAAAGCAGTTGAATGCAGAAAACTGTCTGAAACTTCAAAAGCCGTTCTCAGAGAAGGAGGTGCTTGAAGAGATCTACGATCAAAGTATGGAGACCAACTCATATAGCCCTTTACTCCTAACTCGGGGCACTTGGTATTCGTTGATGTCCATTTATTTCGATTCACCAGGCCCAAATGATATTCATAATGTGTCATAGGTGTATTAGCTCCCACATAGGTATAACCCAGCCACTGGTAGAATAACGCCCAATAACGATACACCCCTTCGCACTCGAAAAAGATATGGTTCAACGATTCTGCTTTATACAGAAGGAGCATCCAATTGTTGGTAGTTGTGCTGCAAGTACTCCTGTGTCAATTTTCGACTGTCGGTATCCGCCGCCATACGAACGCCTTCATTCTTCTTGGTGTGTTGTTGTTCCAGCATAGAGCCATCCTTGGATTTGAGCCGACCAACCTGCCCATGAAAACCATTAGTTCGTCATAAGCTGCCTTAACTGAGTATTTACCTGAATTTTGCGCCCCTGTCCAGATCCAGCAATCCCTTTCGTTTTCACGAAGGACTAGATCAGGAAGCTTTAGCTGATAACTTCTAAGAGATCTCTTTCGTGTTGGTAGAATACTCTGCGCCACAGCCACGTCCAACTCTGTTCGCCAGGTTCAAGACATCGTTTCCCTGCAATAGAAATATCTTTGTCAGATGAAAAATTTTAAGGATATGAAAACACGTCTGCTAAGCATCCGAATTCAGTCCACGAATCTGTCCAGAAGGCTGTCTCTGTACCGTCCCCAATGCGTATACTTATGTTTTTGTTGAACCAGTATGATGAGAAGACATTTTTGCAAATATCCTTCCACCAACGTGAGTCTCTGGCGGTCGGTTCTAGCGCCGTCCAGTCCCCTGTTAATCTGTCCGAATGCAGGTAATTAGATAGAAATATTAAGCTCAACAGACAGGCCGGATTCTCCTTGACTCGACATGCCCATTTCCCTAACAAAGAAAGGTTGAATAACTCTATGTCTTTTACTCCTAGGCCGCCCCTCTCTATTGGTAAACAGATGATCTCCCATTTAATCCAAAGCTCATTGGCTTCTTGTCATCCTGTTTGCCTCCCCATAAGAAAGTTTCTTGCATTTTATTAATATTTTTAACTGGAAGACCGAATAGGGCTACTCAGGAAGCCACCCCGGCATATCGACGATTGAAAAGACAGTCAATTACAGCTTTCTTTTCTATTGCGTATAGTGAGCACTTCAAACGTCAACGAAAGAAAGAATCAACAAAAAAAAGACCATAACTTTTAGCCGTGGAAGGAAAGGAGCTATTTCCCCGTATTTTTGATTGAAATCAGATTTCCGGGGCATTGCAGAATTTCACTTTTTTCTATTTCCCGGTGAATTTGGAAAGTTCATACTGGCGTAGATGTGTCGGTTCCATTCACTTCTGCCGAAATTCTATTGCAAGGACAAAAAGACGTTCTTTCCAGGAAGTGGTCGAACTATTCCGCATTGTTGGGAGACATTCTCTCCCAGAAAAAAAGGGTCACCCCCCGGATCTCTTTTACTAAAGAAAAACTGGCTACTGTCGGGCTTGCCATCTTCGTTCAATCCCTTCTCGATCCTTCGCTTCGTTGCTTGCTTAACTCACTTCTTCCCCCCTCCTCCTCTCTAAGTATTTCGTTGTATAGAGAGATGGCTAAGCTGTGGCTGCTTCTAGCCGCATGGAAAAAGTAGTTCCAATTGTTTCAGCAAGTCAACCTCCCAATCTCGCAGTTCACGGCGCCAATCCCATTCTCCTTTTTGGCATTAGTTCTTTTTTTCATCAAATCCGACTAACGAACATCGCAAAACGCGACAGTGAATAATGGATGATACATACTGATAGTGGTAGGAAGCAGCACACCAAGCCGCTAAGGAAAAGGGTTACGGAACCCCCGACTGTGTCTGCGCTAGAGGTCGTAGGTACTTGAAGATATAGCTTAGTAAAGCCAGCGCTTCTAGTGGGAGTGGAAGATGCCAGAAGCCTGGGCGAAATGGGAGATCAAAAGTAGAATCGGGCAGAGCCAACCAGACTGCCCTAGTGGATAAGCTGGATAGGGATTTCATTTCCAAGAAGACGCATCCTCCGCTCACTTAAAAGTTCGGAAGGAAAAACAGTGTCGATCGGGCTGTGGAGATGGGCAATGTAATAGCGCCTTTTTGCAAGGGGAAAGAGCAGCCTATCTTTCTACTCATTGGTTGCAATAAATAAGCGGATGCTGTTTCGGGGATGACGGTAGCGCGTCGCTGTGAACAGGCCCTTATCTTTTAAAGAGCATTCATCTTCTATCACTTGGCTCTAGGGTGATCTTCAGGGGAGGGGGAATGATTTATCACCCACTGGCAGGCCCAAGTAGTGAAAATGGGGAAGAATTCCTTTATCCTAGCCCTTCGGTAAACATACCCCAAGGTCTTAAAGAGCGACAATATCTGTCTCTACCACAACTTCATCGTCACGAAAGAGATCTTTGATCTTGCTTTACTAGAGCCATCTCCTTTTTGGAATAAATTGCCCTTTCGATTTACAGAGCAGTGGATTACCATTTCTATGAGACCAACCTGGTTGCGATGTCATTGTTCAGATCAAAGCATTCCGAGATTTCCACAATTCCCGTCTATTTCCTGACATCTAGAGAACCGGAGTTCATGAAGTTCTTGATAGATGCCGATTCCTACGTCTAACTACTAATTACAAAGGTACCTTGCCCTATTAGCTTGCCATAATAACTCTTCGGTAGAATTCTATCGAGACTCTGCTGAGAAAGAAACTGAAGAAGCTGTGCACCATCCAGGGAGTCTATTGGTTGTAAACCGATGGGTAAAGAGGTGGACATGTATCAACTACTCTTCCAAGCACTTACCATTGATATTTGAGTTCCGGTCACTACTTTTGGCTCGAGGGCAACAATGATCGGCTTCTCATCTCAGATGGGCATTCATCAAAAACAGACAGATTTTAGATAGGATATCAAAAAACAGCGCCCAAAGGTGCTCATTGTGTCCCTTCTGACACTACAAGAGGGGTTCTTCATAGAGTCGCTTAGCCCTACAGCCGTCTAATGGTCTGCGGTCTTTACTTTATTTAGGTCCGGAAACCCTCATAAGGCGCATTCCAAGGGAAGGATACCTTTCTTGCGAATCACTCGATTCTACAAGGAAGGCCCCACATCGTCAACCATTACTTATTTTTTCACGACGGTTTCTGACTTCAGACCGAGCCTATTGCAGCTGGATTAGAAGGCTGTAACCCAGGACGAAGGAAGACGGGCAAATTCTTGGTACGTCGACAACGTACACGCATCGTTCTGAAAGCGGACAGTAGGATTCTCTTCCCCGTCGAAATTCATCATACTAGAAAGTCTTAGAGCCCTCTCTCCCAACACCTGCCCAGGGCTCGAGGGCGAGCTTTCTTTATTTAAGAGAGAATGAGAATGGTGCAGTTAAGGAAGAAGAAGGCCAACATCAATCTTTTTCGAGGCTTAGAAGACGTCTACCTTCTGTCTGGTCCTGCACAACTTGTGGAATTAACCGATTCAAGGAATGATTCATACTTCTAAAACAAGAGAAAAAGGAAGATTCAGGACCAGTGAGCTCTTGAAGAGCTGAAGAAAAGCCCCAAAAAGCCATATCCCGTGACTTACTTGACCATCAACCCGAGCCTACATAGCTTCGTTCTCTCTTCGCTCTGGCAATTCTCGTCAGGTGAACTGATCTTCCAAAATAAGACTGATGAACACCGGATTATTGTGTGCAACAAGGCTAGCGCAGTTTGCATCCACTTGATTTTGTGCTGTTCCTTTTGCAACAACAGTCTTGCAAAAATATAGGCTCTCGCATGGGTACTATCAAGAATCAATAGGGGGCGCAGAGTTTCTAAGTGTATCACGCATTGAGCAGGGCAACTCTGATGCAGAGCTTAATTGCCGTGAGAGGTGTGTTTAGAAAAGCTGCCTCTGTACAACAGAAGAAATTTTTCCGGGTCTGAGCTTGAGTTCGACATATCTGAAATCCAGTGACCGATTCCTGAGATGAACACCGATGGGAGCATAAGTTGTTGGAGAGGCAGCCACCCTATCTGCACCGTCAAAGAACAGCAGGGCCAGAACTGAGCTTATGAGTGAATTGCCAACTATCAAATCTTATAAGGTAGAAGAGTCCTCCTATCTTCATTTTTGTATGAAACAGATGAGAAAGCTATGGATTGGTTCTTTCACTAATCCATTAAACAATCGGCGGAGGCTGACACGCGCTGGAGATGCTTGCTGGGCTACCTTCGAAAGGAGGCTCCTCATGACCCGCACGTCTTGCAAACCTACACAACGTCACACTGTTCAGCTTTCTGGTTTAATATGGTTTGGATAGTAGCCAGAAGATTCTTAAGTAGCATGAGAATCTTTACTCTTCGGTACCTTCGCATAGATGTGTGGGACTGCTCTTTCATTTTCCTTCAGTCATCCCTTTTTGGGAGGACTTTCTCCTAGTGCGCGGAGTGGAATACTCTTGCTTGCGTTCGAGGTACGGGGGTCATGCCTTCATAACGAGACGATATTTCGATTCAGGCTGTAACTACTGAATGTGCAGCAACCAGCGCATAAGCTATATGGATCTCTATATCCTTTCCAGCAGACTACTCTTCAAGTCCGATCAATTTCATTTCCTTTGCTTACTTACTCACCTTTTTATGTAAGGGCATACTCTGCAGAAGAAGAGGGCGGTGAGCCGGTTGAAGCCTAATAAAACCTTTTTCTCGAGGTCTCTTGAGCCTGTGTTTTTGCTTGAAAGCGGGGAAAGAAGCTCACTCAGAGAGTGAGAGCAGCGTTGAGGTCTTAAAGAGCCTTTCGGGATCAGTCCCGTCCGATCAACTTGCCGATCCTTTGATCATACCTAAGGCACAAGATATTCAGCTCGAGAGACCTCGTTGTCCGCCTCTCAACCAAGACCTGGTAGTAGAACGCTGTTTATGAGAAACGAACTTTGTTCTGTACCAAATGCCAGGACATCCTTCCTTAGGAGGGACAAATTTCCTCTGGTTCAAAAAATCTCTAAGTCCGTTCATATCTGGCCGGAATCCACAAAGTGAGTGATAGACACAGCATTTCATTTCGTGCTGGCATCTCAAGAGGGGAGAATGGGCCGTCCAATGTGTCTGCTGATTCAGGTGGAGCATTCTACTCTTCATTCATAGATCACTCCCTCGCTACTGAAAGAAAGCAAAATAAAACAAGACCTTTCAGCTTCAGTTTCGCCGTCTGGTGGGTTCGACTCCCGGGAAAACGCACTTTGATCAAATCAAGCAAGCTTTCCTCTGCCTCCAAGAAAGACAGAACTTATGGATGAGATTACTACAACGTTTGGGAACTGTTGGTCAACAAAGATGGTGTGTGCTAGGTGACTGCTGTCACAAGTGCTGAGGAAAGAATAGGTCGATCAGCGCATCTGGATAATGAATCCATAGCCCTCAACTCGTTTATTTAGAGTACAGAACTAGCTGATCTGCCACTTTCAAATGGTGAATTCACTTGGTTCAGTCCAGGAACTGAAGCTGCAAGTAGGATTGACAAAATACTAGTTTCAGAAGGCAAACATGGCCATCCTTATTACTGAAACTACTAGAGCGTGATGTTTCTGACCACTCTAGAGACTGGAATGCGGCCAGTTTGTTAAGAGTATAGCTCCCATACGTAAGTGAAGTGGGGAAGAGGCGCTCAATCCAGTTCTAGAACCTAACACTATTCATTGTCGAATTGTGGTTGAAAAGGAACGAAATTCTGTTCAGGGATGGCGTTCATAATCAGTTGCAGACCGTGGAACTCATCAAACTCCCTCCCTGCAGCCTGAATATGAATGGTGATGCCGTCTTGGAGTGCTTTTCCCCCAACTTCTTGCCAATTACATTGCTTCGAGACTGTAAGGGAGGCCTTCTAGGCGAGAAGGAAGAGAAATGGGAATTGCCTTTTCCGAAAGCGTAAGATTTCTCCTTTGGAGGAGCTCTTAATCTTGCCCCTGTTAGTGGTCAAGACAATCTTAAATCCATGAAGCGGCATCACACATATAGCATGTGTGCCCGTCAATACGTCCAATTTGAGAAAATGGTGATGTGGTGAACTCAGAGATGCAACCAGAAGAACTATGGAAGAAGATTAAGTCACTCTCTAAACAACAAGAAAGCATCCTTTACCAGAAGTCCAGGTTAGATTGGTTGCAGCAGGGAGATGCTAATACATCGTTTTACCATAACCGTGTGAATAGAAAGAAAAGCCGAGACACCATTAATGGAGTTCAGCATCAGGATAACTGGATAGAGGAAGTTTCAGAAGTGAAAGAGTGCTTTAAGGAGCATTTTATGGCCAGATTCAGTGAACCGGACAGACCAAACGACTTCCTTGGAATTCCTCCTCGCTTTTCCTGGTCTCAGTTCGTTGTTATTCAAGTCATTCGCGAAAGTCACCTTCTTCTCTAGCCCGGAGCTTTTTTTCTGGATTCGCTTTCTCTTCAGTGAAATGATCTTAGAAACCGGGACTTTACCTTCCTCTGATCTCTGATGCTCGTAGTAAACTTGTGATGGGGTAAGAGGGTCAGGGCGGGAAAATGCTCTCTTTTTCGTGGAACAGATCGGAAATCTCTAGAGTTTCAATCCCTTTAGGTAAGGAGGACTGATTCTTCTTCTTCTGCCTCAGTCTTTTCCTTCAGTTTCCTCAGGTTGACTAGGTGTCGAGTCGGGCGAGCGAAAGAGGGTTTTGGTTCAAACCAATTGAAACTCCCACTTATTCTTTTGTAAAAACTCACTTCTATTTCTTGCTATCCGGTATAGGAAATGGTCAATGTCTCGAAAGAAGCGAAAAGGATCCACCACGGCTGACTCTGAACACGCTAGACTGACTCCACATTTCCGGTCAATGAATTTTTCCATCTTCCCCCGAAACTCTCATAACCTCATCCGTTTTCTTGCTGGAAGAAGCATACTGGAATAAGAAAGAACTTCAGAGAATAACAGCAGGACATTCTCCAACTATGAAAGGTATTCTCTTGGTTCACTCGGCTTCCTCTTTTCCTTACTCTTTGTGACCAGAACACATTTAATCTTCAAATGAAGAGGAGCTAATTACAGAGGGTTTTTAAGATGCTTTAGCTAAAGGGTTGCCGCGGTCACAATTGAGCTTCGGCTGCAGCTGGAAGAGCAAAGCGGGAAGGGAAGGCATCCGTGCTGGTGCTCAAGACCTACTCGGTAAACTCTATTTAGTCTTTCTGTCACGGGGGCGGAGTTTTCGATTCGTTCTCTGTTTTTGCTCGAAAAAGAAAAGGAAGCACCAACATCTTCACACAATGAGGTGAGACTGGAAAGTAATAAAAGCAAAAAGCAGCCTTTCTAAACTCTACGATTGGACAGCCAGAAACGAGTGTTGGAAAGAATGGAATGAGATTAGACCCCCCGGAACACATACCCGCCTACATCGACGGAACTTTTGAGTCGACCTCTTTTCTTTCACCCATCCTTTTTCTTAGATGAGAACACGCAGACGCAGCAGTGTCTCTATTCAGTGGACGTGGGAGTACTGCGAGACTACCTTCGAGTTAACCCGAGGCAATGCGTTTTGTTTTTGAGTTGCCGATTACCGGGAGGCGCAGCGCATAGAATAGCGTTGAATCTTGAGAATGAATCGTTTTCTAGAAGAATCTCGGTCAGATGCAAAAGAGGGCCCTTCGGCGCGTGCAGTTGGCCCCGGAGATTGATATGGCCACCTCTCGCTCCGATGGAAGAGGCACTGGTTAACTCTGTTTTCTCATCTCTCTGACCGAAGAAGTACTGAAAAAGCTTTCATTTGCTCTTATTTTTCGAAGACCTCCAAAGAACTACTTTGGGAAGGAGATTCTGATCCCGCCCCTTCGGACTACAAGCTTCGTAACTTGCTACTAGCCTTTCAATAGGAGTGAAAGGGGAATTCGAGGGCTGGAGCAACTTTCTTTGTTTTTGGTTAACAAACAAGCCTTCGAATCACCACTGGAACAAGCACAACAGGAAGAACAGATAGCAACAGGGAATAGAAAGGACCTTGCATTCCCATTCCGCCCGTCGAAAGGAGACTTAGCTTCTGATGACTCTGTTGAGTTATTTCTTGTTCTTTCTGTCATAGAAAGATTCTCTGAAAGACTAGGAAATAAGGATGCAGATAACAAAAGCTAATCCGCAAGCGAGTTCCCCCAAGCGAGCTTCGACAGCTGGACCAACATCGCAAGGCAGGCTTTCGGGCGGAAATCTTTCTTGCTTGTGCCACTGGCATAAGCTGTTGTTGTTATGGGGGGATGGACAGAGCTTTGGATTAGGAATCAGGTGAAGGCTGTTTCAGTAGCAGCCAAGATGCCTTTCATTGGTTCGAATCCAAATCGGAAGCAGAAGCCGTCTTTATGACGGGATTTTACTTTCCTCATGCTTTCTTTCTCTTCCTTACGAGAAAATGTTGATGAGTGATCGCCCGCGACCATGAGAATAAGCTAAGCTTTCTTGTTGTTCCACCCAGTCAAGTAAAGGCCGGGCTAGGGAGGAAGAAACCGTGAGAGACTAGTTCGAACCCTGCTCAGGCGGGTGGCCTAGCTAATAATTCTCGTCCTACTTATCTTTGGAAGGTCTTTGGGCCTTCACGCCCTTGCTTTCGAGTAACAATCATCGGATTCTGGGATCACCAGCCTATCGAACACTTCCGAACAGGCCTGAGATATTTGCCTTGCCATGTGGACCTACCTAAGTGAGTTCCAGTAGCTAGCGATCCTTTCTCACTTTGTCTGTTCATGAGAGAAATGGGGTGGAAAGTGCTTTTTGGAATCTCATCTCTGAAGATTCTTCTCTATAACACTGATCGAAACTTTACATCCATTCTTAGAGACAGAAATTCTTTCTGGATTCGAAGAATGGAAAAGATTAAAAGGCTGAGGGCGTTAGATCGTGCTTTCCGACCTTATGGTGGGAGATCACCGCTTACGGTACTTTACTGAACTTTGAGCACTCGAAAGAGGGTTTATTCGATTCGGGGTCTGTCCCTCGAGTACTGTATACTAAAACCATTCCTAACACTAAGATGTCCTACCGCTCCTGCTCGCCCTTAGTTCTGACTCAGTCTATATTTTTTTTCTCTCCTCAATTACATCGATCCTTGCCGGCCTGGAAAGAACTATAGAAAGACGCTTTTGATACATGGAACTATGGACAAAGTTATTGGGGTAGACTTCACTGGGTGTGAGGTTGAATCATTTCAGAATCTCATTCTAATGAATGTAATAGACAAAGACAGTCTGCTCAGGATCGATGAAATTGAGAAATTAGATGGAAATTTCAGAGGTCCCACAAGGATTGACGAAGTGTTGATAGTTAGCTGGAATTTTAGGGGGCTTGGCAGTAGCACAAAAAAAAGACTGCTAATAAATATAATTAAAGAAAAGAAGCATTCGGTAGAAATTCTTGCTGTACAGGAAAGAAAGCTAGAACAACTAGATAGAAAAGCGATGAGAAGAATATGGGGGCATGATGATTTTGGTATGGCCTGGAAAAGTTCAGCTGGGGCATCTGATGGTCTGCTCCTTACTTGGAAATAAGATTGTTGAAAACTAGAAAGGTATTGTGAATTAACATATGCCCTAGGTGTTGAAGGCTGGTGGGGGGACACACTTATCTCGGTTAGAAATGTTTATTCATCTTGTACCTAAAAAAAGGCGGCTGTGGACAGAACTATTAGATTACAGAGATAGATCTTTAATTCAACATTGCTGCATTATGGGAGATTTTCACTCAGTAAAGTCTCTCTCAGAAAAAACAGGTTTATCAACATTCATAAGGAGTGAGGCTGATTTTATCTGGTTCAAGCTATCTTTAGCTAGGAGCCAGCAGGTTGGACAGAATACTAATGACGTTCCGAATGGATAGATAGTTGGCCAAATTGAATCATGACTACATTAGATAGACAGACATCGGATCACTGCTCTTTACTGATAACAGAAGGATCGTAGAGGGGGCCTAAACCATTCAGAGTCTATGATATTTGGCTAAAGAATACAAGACTCAAGAAAGTAGTTGAAGAAAAATGGTTAAGGAAGAATATACACGGTAACTGGGGCTATATTTTGAAGGAAAAGATCAGGCTTTTTAGACTAAAAATAAAAGATTGGAACAGGGAGGGGGATATTTCAGAGAAAATCTCAGCAGCTCAGAAAGAAATATCACGACTAAATGCTTCGCGCTATGAAATCGCCCTCTCTCTGATACGGAACTGATGCACAAAAAAGAAACTTGGGTTGAGCTTCCTTCAAAAACAGCAAACCTCAATGATTTTTCAGAAATCTAGGCAAAAGTGGCTTCAAGAAGGAGATGCGAACTCAAAATCTTTTCATGCCTCACTATTAAAGAAAAGATATGCATCAGACATCCAAGGTTTTTAATTCAACAACCATTGGGTAGAGGACGTACCTGAAGTGAAAGAGGGACTCAGGGTGTTTTTTCAAGCTCAATTTACACAAGAAATGAGCTACTTGCGAAGCAGACTCTTCTTCTTCCTCTTTTCCTCTTGGTCCTCTGGAAGAAGAGCTAATATCGGTTCGGACATGGCAGTTAACGATTGGTCTTTCTTCTTCCTGAAAGAAGAGGGGCTAGCTCGCATATCAGCTGTTAGGAACCCCAAAAAGCTACGGCTTGAGCTTTTCAATATCAATATATATAAGATAGTTGAGTTTCGCTAACATTTTAGGCGCTATTTGCCCTTGCCTGTAAATACCTTTTCAGGATCTCCTCTTTCCCCTATTCTCAAGGAGAACGAGTTACATACTTGGAACGAGCGTTATATGAAGAGACTGATAGAGTCTGGGGAACGAGTAGGCTTGCTTTATCGCGGCATCCAGCCTAAGAGAGCAGTCCGCAAAGCTGCATGGAAAGGGGAGTTGGAATGAAACCCTAAAAGGATAAGAGAATCCGAAGTGATCTTCTGACAATGCCGATAGGAACTCTCTACCGAACCACCCCCTTAGTCTTCCGACTTCTAGAATAATGGGTGCTAGCGACACGGTGTGGTGAGGGTGAACAAGAAGTTTCTGATTGCTAGTATTCTCTTTCTATTGACTACTTGATCCTCCACAACCACCTTCTCGGTGAAGAAGTCGATCTCCCAGAGAATCAATGGAGCCCCCTCACGAATTGGATTTGAAGAAAGAAAGCAGTTTGCCTTTTCGAGAAAATACTTTATTTTAAGTGCGATCCACAAGTCCGAAAACGAATTCTCCTGAGAAAGTGCAAGGATGACAAGAACTCTACCACCTGCCCCTCAAATCAGTCATTTTTGGTCAAACTAATATACCCCCTACTCTGCTGAGGAAGTGTCCAAGCTCTTCCTAGATAAAATATACAGATTACACGGGCTGCCTCAAGAAATTGTGACAGACCGAGGATCGATGTAATTGAGACCAGCGATTTTTGGAAGGAGTTACATAAGTTAGCAGGGGTGGCCTTAAGTATGTCATCTGCTTATCAACCTCAATCAGATGGACAAGCTGAAAGAGTGAACCAATGCTTGGAAGGCTACCTGAGATGTATGACTCACCAGAAGCCTCATCAATGGGCTCTTTGGTTGCCGCTAGCAGAATATTGGTACAATTCATCACACTAGCCTCAATCTCACTCCGTTCCAGGCTCTCTATGGATACGCTCCTACTCACCTGCCGTGGGGGCCTTCCGATCAGAAAAGGCAGTTTCCTCGCGGGCTAGGCTGAAGTAAGGAAAGAGTTCAATCTACAGTTCTCTGATATCTGACTCAGCGGCAATCCTCAATCAGAACAGAGTAAACTTTATGGAATATGGTCATAGGCCTTGGTCATATCCAGCTTCAGGGCAACACTATTGTCAATTACCTTTTCCCGAAGAACGTCTTGGCTTTCAAGGGAAGAGTTGACTTCTTACTTATTGAGGACGGGGAGCACTACAATATTTTGGTGGAGGGAATGGAATAGGTCCCGTTTCCAAATCCATAGAGATTTGATAAATTCAGACCATCACTCGCGGAAGCGAAATCATCAACTTCGGAATAGTTTCCTCCTTGTAATCGCATTGTTCTACGCAGTTCTATCTGGCATAAGAATGTATGCATAAGAGACCACTCTACTGTGTCTCCCATACATTAGGAAAACTGAAGGCTTCTACCAACGACATAAAAGCAGTCTGTCGGGATCGTGGACATTGCCTCATTTTCGGCCCCGAGCTTTGAGCCTTTATCTCTGAATCCTCAACTGTCTTAGTTAGATCTTTCCACCGGAGAAGGCCTTTTGGCAGAGAAAGAAACCATCTAGGAAAGGGGAGACTCCAATAATTGGAAGGGAAGCTGATATTCCAATAGGCATGGGATGACGGTGTCCGGGTTATAATATCATTCAAGAGTGATTGTTAAAGGCAAGACTAGTATCATTCCTCCAAGTTGCTCCACCCATTCTATCCATTTCCCCGGCTTATGTCTCGACAGATTCAGAAGATGAGAGCTTCAAAGGCTAAGCAAGAAGAGTAACCAACAACTTGATAAAACTACTGTATAGCCTTCATCGAAAGCCTTTTGATTTCCACAGCGGGTCGGCTCCAGCAAGAAAGGACAACAATTGCAGCTATTACTTTTCTGGGGCTCAGCTAATCGGACAGCCTGACGGATGCCCACTTTTCTTATTGATTCCAGGGGCTCTGTGTCTTTGAACATCCAATCAATGGGTAAATCCACTTATTCTGCCACCCAAGGCCCCGTAGGCTTTCCGGTTCGGGCAAGAACGGAATCAGGATTGGTCAGTGCGAAGCATCCACTACTGATTCGGCATAGATCTTCGGTGGTGAACGGTAGGACGCAAAGACGGAGTCTCTAGACAGCCTTATCAGTGTATGGACAGCTATTTCTCGAGCACAGGTTTAAGTTCCTTTTCTCTTTCTTTGAAGCGCTGAGTAGAAATGATCATGAAAACTTGAATGGAGTGAATTGGGGAGGGGCAGCGATTACCACTTATAATATTCCATTAAAATCTATGTTGACCTATGGTTTCAACCACAAGGTGACCAGACGTAACGCGAAAACAAAAAAAATCCTCAAGCGACGATGGAACTCTTCGCTCAGCCTCCTCGTCACTCAGCAACTCTCCAATGAGAAGTTACAAGGAGAAGTGCACTCAAAGGCAAGATACCGACGATCGAGAACCTGCATGGTAGGAATGAAGTCAGACAAGAAGTCAAGCCCTAAAAGCTGGCATTCCCACCCTGACTGTACTCAGTTTCGCCACAGGTGAGAAGCTCCATTGAGCTTAAGGAAACGTTCTCATAACTACTTGACCTTACGTCTGCTTTCCGTACGAGGGATTTACTCCTTCTTTACGATATATATCCCAAGTGTCCTTCAAGGTTTGTAGCTTTAATTCATTTAACCTTCTGGCATAGATCAGAGCAGATATCGCTTGGATTGCCGTTGGGCATCTGGCTCGTAGGTTCAGGAGAAACAAGTTTCTGGTATGACAGATTGACTGATGAAACTATGCTGGACAGGTTTTTGAACTCTTTGATACTCGCTTCGTACGGCCTTGAAATCGAGTCGATCGAGCAATTGTTGCCAGCTGTAGCCAAATTCCGATCACCCTGAACCTACTAAAATATTGAAGCAATTCAAAGACGCTCCAACGATCCAGTGTCTTACTCCGGTTCAAAACCAAGATAACAGTCTGATACAACGAGCAATTTAATATCCCGTAAGTCATTCGCTCACCAAAATAGACGATTCTGAATAAATATAACCTAAGCACATACAGTTTTCTCATGGCAGACCGAGTATGATGGATTTGAGAAAAGAAATACGTTTGACTTGATCCCTCTTTCATAAGAAAGGGTACGGTACGTAGGCAGCTTGGGGCAGCCAAGTCCAGTCTGAGGAAGAGCGGGTGGGCAAGAATCGTCCGGGAGAGAGACGGAAAACATGACCTGGTTTTCATGTCAAGCGTACAAGTGTTGTTTAGTGGGATAAATAATGGCTAATCTTCATCAACCTCTGAGGGAAGCTGTTGTGTTCGACCTTTCAAAGTAAATAGCATTTTTTTTCCAAGCCTTGACCCTAATGAAATGAAACATATGATTGATTCAAGCATGCCCCGGAGCTTTGCCAACTCACAAGAGTTCAAGAGACCGTCTTCATATCATCCCTTATAGGGAGCTTTGAGATGCGTCTAACCGATCGGGTTATCCTGAACTAAATGCACAATGGGCTTTCAACTTAAAAGAACAGTGCTAAAGAGAATTCCCCCATTTTCCAAAATTCGTCGGAATGCCGATTGCAATAGAATAGGCTGCGAATGAAGAACGGATTGGATGAGATCTGACTCCAATAGATAAGAGCTTACCTTTCCAACCCGCTAGTATCTACTCTTACTCAATACTGTTTTTCGACCGCTTTCTTTTGAGTTCTCGAATCCAAATGTGATAATCTGTATCAGTTAATAGAGGAGAGGTCACAAAGAAAAACTAACCCGGTATTTTGTAAAATAGCTAGTTCGAAGTGATGATGCGGATTGCGGATCATGGCTCGTCGCCCTAAAAAGCAGAGAATTGATTAAAATAGGAGCCGGTTCGACAGGAAGCTTTTGAAAACACAGTGCACCCAGGGATAAGTACCCGCAGGAATGCGGGGCAATTACCACAGGAAATTCAGAGGACAGAAGTGCTTTAAAGAGATGTTGAAAATCGTCGCAGTTTGGTTATCATCAACAACAACTTGAACTACCTTCCTGGAGCTACCTCCTTACTTAGATCCTCCACCTCGCTTCCTTCCCCAGATTCTTTTGCCTACTCATTGACCTTACTCTTTGAATTGGTTGCGATTACGTCTTTATTGGAAACAATATTCTCTCCGCTCTTTGGTAGACCGGGTGAATTGGTCTTTTCTACAGAAGGTGCTCTTAAGACATTCTGGGTGCACTAGCTTTCAATTTGTAATTACCTTGGAAGGGGGAACCTATATTAGTAAATAGAAGTGGTTTAGAATCCTTTTAAACAACTCTAAATTCAAGGAGCACACCACAAGCAATGTCTACTCGCGGAGGCCATAATAAAGAGCTCAGGAAACCAAACCCAATAGTTTCTGACATCATTTGCTGTCCATAGCACTGTCTGGAAATCGCCATGGAGGAGTATTGGTTTAGGTAGGGCGGCCGGCCTAGGGCACCTGTAGGAGTACAATGGCAATTACATAGCACCGCCGGTTGATCTGAAGAGCTTTGGAAGATCTATCTCGTGTCTGTCTGGGGTCCTGTTCTGCACCATGACCCAACTCTCTTCCTAATTTATTATCCGAATGGTAGCAGCCCTGCCTCATTCCAGGGTTGGACGTAATGTAAAAGGTATTCTGCGTTCTTGCTTATGAATGATTACAAACCTGGCTGCAATATTACAAGTTAGATTTCATACTTGTAATATTGCAGATCTAATCCTACTGTACAAAATAATCTTTGAGCAGCTTGTCGGCTTCTCGTCATGCTGATAGTCGATGAGCCTACCAATGGGTTTTGGGGCTTCATTCTTTCTTCCCTACTTGCTCGATTGAAAGGATCCTGATTCATTAAAATGTACTAGAAGATGCTAAGAGAGATGTTTATGATGTCTTGAATGTGTCTACTGCATTGACTGTTACCTATAGAAATCCTGATGAATGGATTCTTGATTCTGGTTGCTCATTTCATATGTCTTTTCAAAAACATTGGTATTATTCCGGGGAAGACTCGTATCAACCATCCTTGTATGCCAGCCCTTTAGGACAGCCCGAGAAGAGGGGCGATAGAATCGGTAAATTCAGAACTGGTAGTTACTATTAGGTAGCCTTTAATTAGCCCATTCCACTACTACTTTCTGTCTTAGCCGAGCAACCCAGTAAAGGGGCTTTGATGATCATCCCTTCGTTCGATTCTCCACTCACTCACCGGAAATTTGTCAGCTTTGGTTTTTCTCCGATGGCTTCTCTTCACAAATGACGCTCATAATCTCGCTTAAGTAATCACTGGAAAGGCAGCGTTCCAGACAAATATCCTAATAAAGTCGAGATTTTGACTTCTCTCTTCCTTAACCGTTAGAAAAGCAGATTTAAGGAAAGCCACTCTTTTTTGACTGCTTCTGCTGAATCTGCAGATCGGATTCTCGGCATCAAAGTGCAGAGCAGCTGTTCTTGGGTTTCGACACCAGCGGCTACCAGATATCTGACAACATGTAGAGCTGCTGTCCAGTGAGCGTCTTTAATCGTTGCATGAATTGACTGGGTTCATCAAGTCATTCCAACAAAGGTCCATGACGTCCCATCTCTGACACAGCCTCAGGATAACATATCTCAAGACCCACGTGAGGCGTCTGCGGATCTTATAAACGTCCAGTCCAGGGACTGCTCTTTCAGATACAATTTCTTTCAAATTCATTCAAATTTCATGTATGGATTCTTGAATACCCGTTCTAGTAGATTCAATCAAATGATTCCTTTTTTTAGGCTTCCTTCCAGTGGAGCACTTCTTCGACCTGCTATCATAAGATTTGTTCAGCCATCTGCTAAGTTTCAGTTACTTAGTACAGAGAATGGCAGAGGTCTCTGGGCGAACCAGAATAAATTCCCGTAGTAAGATCGAGCTATAGCTATGAAACCGCGTATTTTTCGCCTAAAGACAGATTCCGACCGGTGACTGACAGAAAAAGGAGATCTGAACGATCAAAGTTTCGTTTTACCGGGAAAAAATGACTAGCAACATCGGCAACAGGTTATTCAACAACCATAGCAAGGAGAAAATGAGTATATAGCTTTATTTAGGTAAGCGTGAATACACGAAACGGAAGGAAGTGCGCGTGGGAAGCGCGAAAGCAACGAATGCGCGGTGCGATGGAATGCTAGGAATGCGCGTCTCAGCAGATCTGGTTTGTGCGGAAGCAAAGGTGGCTAAGACAGTAGCTGGAGGAGGATCAGACTATGCTTAGAAGACCAACTGCCAGGATCTTACTAGACTTCAGGTCCTGTAGATAGCAATGAGTGGAGAAAAAACTGAGACATGTGGATGTGTTTTTCAAGAGCATGGACACAGAGATGAGGTTGTATTTGAGACTGGGGATGTGGAGGACATGAAGGATAACTGGGAAGTAACCTTCCCCTTACCCACACGCTGAACATGCACTACACTGCCATCAGGCTGTCCAACAAGAGATTCTGTTTCTAAACATTTAAGTGCAGTCATCAAGCTACTATCTCTACACATGTGGCTAGTGGAATCGGTATCAGTCTATCGGTATGGAAGTCAACACACCTATTGTGGCGCTTAGCTGGCAAAGAAAATGAATGTTAAAAAGAATTCCTTAGCGGCCTTCTGTTGGACCCGGTGAGGGGCAGTGAGAGAGCGTCTTAATGGATGGGCTCGCTCAGCCTTTGATGGAAGGATTGAAAACCTTAGCCCATAAAAAGATGGAAAGAAGTCGTTCTATTTGTCAGGCAAGAAATGAAACTGAAAGACTAGATCCACCGCTGCCTCATGAGGGGGACATAAGGCCGTTCGATGACAGGAAAGATCAGATGCACAGAAGGATCCCTCTGGAATTGTAGTTTTTATATCTTATCACGAAGGTGCTAGTCTACCTCTGGGAAGATCTTCGTACAGGAAGGATATATAAGCAAATAGAGTCAATCTACTTTATCCTACTTGATCAGACTGTACCTCAAAAGCACAGGAAAGAAAGGAGAGCTCAGATACAGCAGGTAAACGACCGTATAACCACCACAGAGTTCAAGCTTCTCCGAAATAGAATATATATATATAATTGTCTAAAGAAAGAAGCTACGTTGGTCAACTCATCAAGCAGAAGCTATACTTTAGAGCAGAGGAAAGCGGGGATTGAGTCAAATGAGATTGTGAGGCTAAAGTAATGACCTGCAACTGCCTATTAGACTAGACCTGTAAGCATCCTTTGGGAATAGATCAAGAGATTTTGTTCTCTTGCCCGCTATAGGACCTTAGAAGGCAGCTTTTCCTCGGACATCTCACACCGTCTCAATAGAAAGGATCGCAGAGAAAGAATGAGATTCGCATCAGCCTGACGGAACGGAATTCATTCCAGAACAGGGCAACATCAACAGTACCAATTCACTTCCATCCGCTTTTTTTGGTAGCAGCGGAAGAAGAAAGAAAGGAGGAGTCTTGTAGGATCTTTCGTTAACAGAGGAGATTTTAGAAACGCGGAAGGCGAGACAGAGGCCAAGTCTTCAGAAGTTCACAACCCCTTGGGGGTAACCAAGGGTAAGCATAGAAAGCCATTCACGAAACTTTTTGTCTATGAGCTTTGTAAGCACATCCTCAGTCTGTTTTCCAGGATAAAATGCAGTTGACCAGAACTCATCTTTCTCGGAAGCCTAGGGATCATAGTCTTGCTTTCGTTCAGGAACGGCTGATACAGCAGCTCTGACCCCATCGACATTATTTTCTTTTCGAGAGGACACTAGATGTGCCCGGCCTTCCTAAGGGGTTAGGGTCCAATGGCATGACGATAGCTAAAAGGAATTACTGAATAACGCTGGCCCAACGGTTTCCAGAATGACACCAGAGAAAGGGTAAAGCCCAGGGAGAAGTCTCTTTGAAAATACTATCAGAAAATTCCCTGCCGGTCCGGGGTTGCCGAGGGAGTCCACCAGCCTCGCCCGGATATAATTATTTGCAACATAATCCGTGAAGCTTTTACTAGCTGATCTGCTGCCGCTTCCCTGAAGCAGTGGTTGATGTCTTGTCAAGCGAGCTCCGAAAAGCTGGAAGAGATAGCTTTTTGATATTTATGCAAAGTAGTCATCTTCTCCAGTCAGAGTCAAATTTTTTCCATGAGTTTGGGATCTGGTAATGTACCCTAATACGGATTGTTGGTTGCCTCATAGCTTGGAAGAGAGCAACCGTTTGGGGAATGGATGATGAGAGGAAGAAGATGCATTGATTAGCCACCCCGACCGGACAGTACCAGGCATCTATCCCTTCGGCGTACTACCATATGTCTGAGAACTCAGATAGGAAATCGTGTTGCTAGCTTCTAACAAAGCTCAAGTACTCTGACCCATGAAACTGATTAAGGGAAGAAGTGAATGCCAGTCAATTTCTATTGGTATTCCTAGTCAACTCTATCAAATACTGATATTCTTGACTTATTTTGGTAGCTTTTCGTTCACCAAAAAAAGTGCTCGTTCTTTCTTACCTGGCGGTATGGGATCATTGTAGAGTCTTGCTCCAATGCACATGCGAAGATACATATTCATTCTTTGGTAAACCCTTTCTATGACATGCGCTGTTGGGACACGTAGACTTCCCTCTGATCTACATAAGCGCTCCACATAACTCGGCTTATGTTTTGGAAGACCCCGTTGTAGACCTTGCTCAGCAGATTGTTCGGGTACAGCTGGTAGCCAGCGTCAGAATGCGAATGAGCTTCTTCTCTCGGGGCTGCTCTTTCCTGCTGGACCAGTTTTTAGTAAAATCACTAGTTAGCCTGCATTCAAATACGCGTACACACCCCTCGAGAATTTGGCCAATGAATAATCCGGTGGATCTTATTTAGAGATGAGATGCTGGTGATCTCCCTAAGCTGATGTTTGCAGCAAGTATTACCAGGCTTGGACCAGGTCTACGGTGACGAACCAATTCCTCTTTTCGCTTATTTCTTTGCCTTCTTAAAGTGGGAAGATCTATCTCAGACGGTGCGCATTCAAGTTGTTTTGGACTCATCGCCCGGGGCATTGAATTAATATTTCTATAGCGGACTTTCCATCGATCTCTGATATTTGTTATATGAATAAACAAAGCGGCGGGGGCGGAAGAGTGAAATGCCAATTATAACATTCTGCCCAAGTCTCATATGCAGATTGCCACACGAACTAAACAACTGTTCCGCTCATGTAATGCTTTGATGGAATTATAACAACCGCGGCTCTGGCATAAGCGTCTTTAGTAGCCCTTAATTCCTAGACTTATAACGCATAGTGGCATTTATTCCCCTTTCTCTAATAATTTGCCTCGGGTCAGCGGATGGAACACGGTCAGCTTCACAGCGTCAAGGTGAAATGGTCTTTGCTAAGAAAAAGTAGGCATTGGACCTGCCTAAATACGAGTTCTTTCAGACTCTCAGCTGTACTCCCTCTACGAACCGCTGTCAGGCAGTTCTTGGCCATACCCCGTTGAGTTTCCTCGCGTAAGAGACTAATGCCCCTGGGTGGTTCTAACTTACCGAAGCGAAGGAGCAAGGCCAGATGCCTGCGCTGCGGAAACTAGAGCCACTTTAGAGGAGATACTAGGGAATCCCTGAGAATTGGAAACCTTCGCGGAAAAACAAAGAATTCTTCACCCAGAATCGAATTCTTTTTCTTCCGATAATGTACCTATGTCGAGGTCTCTCGAGCCTTTCTTCTTTATCGCCATGTTCGAGTTGGAAAACAGACTTTAGGACTTTGAAATAGAAATATCATAAAAGACATAGTTTATTTCGTTCTTTATCTCCTTCTTTCTGCCCTTGTGGAGAGCTTTATTTAAGAGATAACAAGTTTTAACGCAGAAGGGCAAGGAGGTAGACTTTTATTAAGACAGAATGTGGCGAGCTAAGTCTCTGACATCTTTCTTCATTTTTTAGAAGGTCATTTTTCAGGAAAGAAAATATAAAAAGTAGACAAAAAAGTGAAGTCATAGCTGGAAGTGGATTGGTCTCTTGAGCTCCATGACCTGCTTACGAATGCATTCTTTAGTCAAGCAAAGAGGAAGCAGATAGTTTCAGGAGATCCGACCATCGAGTGAGCACCTTTCTTTTCAGGGCTTACTTCGGTCAAGGAAGAATCGTCGGCGACAGAAGAACCTGAGATTTTTAGAAGTCAGGCTGAATTAGGTGCTATGTCCGCGCACCCCGTGTGAAAGTCTTGAAGAGCCAATCCATTTCTTAGGGCCGTTCATGACTCATTTTCTTGAGTAAGTAAGACCTTGAAATGGGGCAGAGAGAAAGCTTCTACCGCCAAAGCAGTTTCCTACAGCTATTTTCTTTTTGCTCATCATTGGTCAGTTTATATTTAAAAGAAATCTAGACTCGCATTGTTAGTCTTTAGTCTTGCTCTTTTCTTTTTTTTTTTTAGGTCTCTGAGTGACGTAATTTGCCCTCTGTTTTGATTATTCCACTTCACTAACTGAATTCGGAAAGTTTTGGTCCCTTCACAGGGCAGTGGCAAAAGCCCTGTTTTTCTACGGGATCCCGAAACCACAAGGTTCCAGAACAACTAGGCGAATGTTGTGGAAGAGAATAGGGCCCTTTCGTGCTGCCAATTTAATTAGCAGGCAGACGTGTCAAGCTAGCCACTAGCTGGATAAGTCCTCCAGGGATTCTGCCACCCCGAAGAGTAGTCAGAGGGACTCATTCTTCTTTTGAATGTGAACCTCATTCTCGTAGGCAATGGTTCCGGCCTGGTCCTCGCACTATTCTGTGTTTAGGCAGCTTTCCGGACTTTCTCCTAACCCTGACAAGAGCAACATCTTCATGTGTGGATATCAGTTTCATATTGATACAAGATAATATAGTGCAAAGAGGCGTACATATTGAACCAGCTGAAAGATTATGCAAGTTATGTTCTGTACGATGGTGCTTCTTTTTATAAAAGAAAGGATGGATTCTTTTGATGAAATTGATCTCTGGATTTTCCGCTTCAGTTCTACAAATTGGGATGACACCATAGGAAAGAGACCATTAGCAACAGGTTCTGTTTACCATCAATATCTGGTTCGGCTGGACAAGTCAAGTTTCAGGATCAAGGCCCATGCCCGGCAAACTCTTGTTTTAGCTTTAGACAACTGGGCATAAAAACGGAATTCCATCAGACGGAAGAGCAAGCACATTGTATAGGATTCCTTTATTTAAAGGTATCACTAATTGGATATTAGGTTGGTGATTCGATTCCGAGTTAGAAGATTTTGACCCCAGCTCCGTCATCCGCGTATTCTCCGGATGCCCCTTGTGAACTTTTAGGGCTGAGAGGGCTCTTGGTGAATCGGAAGCGCTCCGCCGGGTTAGCGCACGTGCACAGGTATACGCGGGTAAGCAGTCCTACTGCAAGAAAAATATGGATAGCTGATATTGCCAGCGCCCGATATAACTTCCCAAAGTTCGTCTCCTTAAGTTACACCTCCCGTCCCCTATTGAGACGATCAGATCGCTACTTACACAGGGCACCCCTAAGATACGAACCAGCAACAACTCCTTTCGTAGCTTCTTTTTTCTCAATCTTCTGATTGCCCATGCTGGCTTTGCCCCAGACAGCTTCGGGAGTTCTCCCAACCTGAATTACATTCATCCTTAATGCCCAATTCAATTCATTTCTACCAATGTGAACTGTCAGCCAAGGAAAGGTCGAGTATTACATTGCCTTAAGGTTACAGGTGCAAATCGAGTCCACCGAGGACCGAAGTAGATACGTTGATTTACCATCCCCGAGTACAACTAGTTGGTCTCAATTACATCGATCCTGGTTCGTCCGCGCGGGGAAGAATTGCTTGCCATAGATTGATCCCTCAGATCGGCGAGTTAAAAAGGCTTGCGCTCCTTGGGCAATTACATAGCGCCTTGGTCTTTCACCGACTATTTCACTCTTTTCCCACCCGCCATGCTTTCCTTCTTTCACTGCACCGTACGGCAAACCCTGGGCATAGCCCTTCTCTACTCAGCGAACGTAGCTCTCAACCGTTGACTGCTTCCATCCTATCCTTTCAGTCGAGCTACTTTCTTGGAATTCATTCACTTATGAAAGTGCAAGTGGAAACTAATAGATTTCACTAGCGCAATAGGGCTCTTTTCCTTCCTTACTTGAACACTATGGAATAATCCCATTTCATCCAATGAATATGTTCGACTTTCTTCATTGATTCCCTTGCCGGTTCAGGAACGACGAAACGGATCTACTGGAATCCCATCTAAATTGATAGTAGTAGGGCAAATTAGATATATCTATATCTTTATATAACTAGTCAATTATCACATATACATGTCTTTCTTCCTTAACGTAAACCAACTATTCGTATCTTAGATTCAATCGGATTCTAGAATCATTCTTCGAAACATCCACAAGAGTTGGCTTATAGCCATTCAATTACATATACCTAGGTCCATTAGGATTTTGTCTACCATACAGCGGCAATGCATATTGAAGAGATTCGGTTGCCGTTGCTCTTTTAGTTCTTGTATGTACGAGCTACTATTCTCTTCTCTTCAATTTATGTCCTTCCCTTTAGGACTGTAATATGAGTGAGGAAGGAAGAAGTGGATCGAGGAGCGAATACTGGAGTCAATGTTGCCGGGTGCGAGGGAAGCCCGATAGAAGGAACTGATCTCGATACGGAAGCCAATCAACAGGTCCCCCTCTCCTTAGTTGGCATCATTCCTATCAACCAATCTCTACCGGATCTAAGATCTTTGAAGTATCGGCATGAGCGAGCACAAGACCGGGCATTCGATGAGCAAGGGAAAGCGACGGAACTCTATGAACAGGGGAATCTTTCTGTCATTGTTGTCCGGTCCCGATATTGAGTCAAGCGTCGAGATTGAAGGAGGGACCTCCGCAGGTAGTACCAATAGAGATGTGGGCCACTCTACCCAAGGGTGAATGTATCGGTTCTTGGGAGAATCAGCTATCGATGGAGGGTAGGGTCCCCCAGGGACGGAATCACTCGACTGATAAGGTCTTAAAGAGCGGGTAGGGAGAGGGCAAGACCTTTATGGTGTTAATCCTCGGGCAAGGTGGAGAATTTCATTCATATGGAACTCGGGCCCTATGTTGAGTAAGGGGTGG
The DNA here is from genome assembly GCA_025802335.1 of Pinguicula primuliflora. Lineage (NCBI taxonomy): Eukaryota > Viridiplantae > Streptophyta > Magnoliopsida > Lamiales > Lentibulariaceae > Pinguicula > Pinguicula primuliflora. The sequence goes on from JAOYMZ010021503.1 coordinate 76,196, forward strand.
TGGTGTACGCAAGACCTCCATAGTCCTGGCTACTCCCTTTGAGTGTAGCGGCATTCCCTTTAGTATGGTTTTTTCGTGCCACATACATTAATACATTGTCGTTACTAACGGGCGTAGCTTGTTGGTTGATCCTTCCAACCGCTCCGTAACAGCGGGGAATCGACACTAACTATAATATGTGTTGGTCGAATAAGCTCTATTGGATTGCCTCAACCAGCCGTGGAAGCCGGGAAATGAAGAGCGGTCTTACTCTTTCTTTTAAAGCTTCGTATAAATATCGTAAGAAAAGGAAATGTGTTAGTCTCGTTCTTTCTCTTCTCTCCTTCTTTATCCGGGATCCGGTGTGAGATGGCTTCGTACCCATAAGTGTTGAAGAGTAGACTCTTTTTTTTACCAGTATGAGTGAATCCTGGACTGAACAGATAGCCCTGGAAAAGAGCAGCTAATGCAATCTGTCCCAAAGCCCTAATCTTCTTTTATCAAATCTGCCTCCAGCAAGACACTTCATTTTGTCTCCTCAGGGAAGGGCATTGGGGTAGGTGACTTGGCGGGGGCCCGAGAGGATGGATTCCAGATAGGAAATAGGAATGAAGCGAAGGCAATTTCATCGCGCCTGCTTTCCGAGAAAGCCGGTATTAAATATTAAATAAAGTAGGTCTCTCGAGCGGATCCAGTTAATTCTGGATTTTTGGTACCAGATGTTCTCCTGCGGATGTGGGAGCCCGGGACAGGCAGTCACGTTCAATTTCTTTCTTTTTCTTTTAGTCTGACTAGGTCCTTTCATTGGCATCAAGGGCCTCAGCCTAAGCTCGTAACCAAGAGCACTCGCTTCACTAAACTCTTTAGCCTGATCGGCTAATTAGGATGAAACCGATACTCAACGTCTGTCCGCTCTTTGGTAATAGCTCGAACAGTAGTCTCATTCGACAGAGAAGGGCGTGTTGATTGCCGCAACATCTGCCTCCTTATTCTGGCAATCCGTGTTTAAAAGTCCGAATTCCCAATCCTTGGACTGCTTTCAATTCCTTTCACCCATTGTCGAATCGAAGACTTTTCCAGCTGACATTAGACAACAACTGTACCTTACCTAAAGATGAAAAATGAGGGGGTCCTGGGAAAATGGTGTCAGCTTCTAAGGTGAATCATACGCAAAAGCAAGCAACCTATGCTCAACCAGCTGTGACTCAGCCCTTTTCCATCACAGGTACAACCGGTTTGGTTCCCCAAGCAAGCACAGTCCTACAAAAGGAAACGAAGCTAGCTGATTTGTGTAATGCAGTTTTTCATCGCCTACTGAAATAAGCTGTTGAGAGTCGCCTTCTCCCAAAAATGAAGTCTCGTGAGAGAGGCACCAAGAGTTTCTGAAGAAAAGTGCGATGATCGAACCTGGTAAGGTCGTGCGGCCTCGAGAGAGAAGCAAGCTTTTGAGCTCTTGTGTTGCGGGTGAAGCCCTCATGGGGAACCTGTGGCTGGCTCTATCAAGACCTTCGCAATTATTGAACCCGATATGCACTTGGATTCCAGAGGGTTTTCTCGCTTGTTTGAGACGAAGCTACGGGAGCAGGCGAATGAGGCTCCCGCACCACCTACTTCAATCAGTAGCAGGGACGGTTGGCCGAGCTCACTCAGCAGCTTAAGAATAAGAGCATTACCCCATGGCTTGGAAAGAGAATCGTAATAGTCTGGCTCAATAAGAAATTGCAGATAAGGGGTTATCCGTACTCGGTGGAAGAACTTTCACCTTGTCGAGCTCCGTAAGGGTAGCCTTTGTAAACTTGAGCGGACTGCCTGCCTTGCCTGAAGTAATTTGAGCGTAGGAGGACCTTTCGAACTGCTGCTGAATCCATGGGCAGGCAAGAGACAACCTGGCGAACTGAAACATCTTAGTAGCAAGGAAAGCAAAAGCGATTCCCGTAGTAGCGGCGAGCGAAATGGGAGCAGCCTAAACCGTGAAAACGGGGTTGTGGGAGA